>PVKM010004612.1:34481-51546 GCA_004027735.1 Carollia perspicillata
CACATGGACAAAAACTAAGGGGGGGGTGGAAATGGGAGGGAAGAGGGGAGCACTAGGGGGGTGGACTGGGATGGGAGTAAAAGATAGAAAACTGTACTTGAACGACTAAAATAATTAAAAAAAAAAAAAAAAAAAAAAGAAGGGGCTAGAATGAAGTATTTGAAATCATGAAAGGCCAGGACCTACAACCAACATAAGCCTGTCCAGCAAATCTATCATTTAGAATTAAAGGGCAGATAATGTGCTTCCCAGATAAGGTAAAGCTAAAGGAGTTCATCATCACCAAGTCCTTATTATATGAAATGTTAAAGAAACTTATTTAAGAAAAATACCAAAACTATGAACATTAAAATGAAATAGAACCATGGAAATAAAGAACAAACTGACAGCGACCAGAGGGAAAGGGAGGGGGGATAACAGGGAAAAGAAGGGGAAGGGTCAAGTCAAGGAACATGTATACAGGACCCATGGACAAAGACAATGGGATGGGGCAGCATTGAATGTGGAAGGTGAGGAGTGAGTAGGGCAGGGGAGAGAAAGAGGGGGAAAAATGGGAACAACTATAGTTGAACAACAATAAAACGATAAAATAAAATAGTAAAACAATGACAACAAACACACAGCAATCAACAACTGAACCTAAAAAACAAAAACAAAAACAAACTATGCAAACAACTAGAAGAGGAACAAAGTCATAGATATGGAGATCACATGGAGGGTAATCGGGTGGGAGGGTGAAGAGGAAGAATGAGGGGGAAAGTACAGGGATTAAGAAGCATAATTGGTAGGTACAAAATAGACAGGGGGATGTTATGAATAGTATAGGAAATAGAGAAGCCAAAGAACTTGTATGCATGACTCATGGACATGAACTAGGGTGGGGGGAGATTGCTGGAGGGAAGGGGGAAACATTGGGACAAAAATAATAGCATAAAAAATAAGAGAGATTTTGTTTAAGGTAAAACAAAGTCAAACATTTTTTATCCCACTTGACTGAATTTTGCATCACAATATTTAAGTATTTTAAATACTATTTATATTATAATACTTAGAAGCAAAATTGCTTTCCCAGTTAGTTTCAAAGGAGGTTCTTTATTGTATTTTTCTCCTAGATGTGAAATACTCAAGAATTCGTGTGTATATACTGAGTTTGCCATTTTAATTTTTTAAGAACTGCTATTCATCATGAGTAAAACAAGAAATACTAATAAGCTTAGGCTTCTAGTGTAAATATAATAAAATTATCATATTTGTCATTACTAATACAGTGTCATCACCCAGATGCATTTTAAAATAACTCACTAAACATCAATTAAACTAATATTCCTCAAACATTGTATAACTGATTTTATCCATACTGAATTAATTAATTTAGTATTAATTAAATTAATAAAATTAAATTAATAGAGAAAATTCTGTCTTCGGTCATTTGATATTCAGAATTATTGTTTCCTTACAGTATTAAGAGTAAAGGACTGGAAAGAGTTTATACAATAGTTGTCAAAACATTGGAAATTTTAGTATTTACCCTTCTTGAAAACTGCTACTGAAAACCAAATTAATTAAACACATAATAAGACTAGAATGTAAACAAATAAATTTAATAGAAGACTATAAATATTAGAAAAATGACATTATACAATGCTTCCTGTTTCAAAGCTTTTATTTTTTTAATGATTTTGTTTATTTATTCTTAGAGAGAGGGGAAGGGAAGGAAAAAGAGAGAGAAACATCAATGTGTGGTTGCCTCTCACACTCCCTCCTACTGCAGTCCTGGGCCGCAACCCAGGCATGTGCCCCAGCTGGGAATCAAACCGGTGACCCTTTGGCTCACAGGGTTGTGCTCAGTCCTCTAAGCTACACCAGCCGGGCCTGTTTCAAAGCTTTTAATATTGTTCATTGCTCCTCTCATTAGTATAAAAGAACTCATGCATTTAGGGTTGAGATGGGTTAAACAGACATTAAAAAGGGCTCAGAAATATCAGCCTGAACATCAAAACTATATAATTCCATGAAAAGCCTTCATGTCCTGGTCCCAGTCCCTAAGTCTAGCCTCAGCTTTTACTCTTCCCCAATCTCCTTTATTTTTTTTTTTTTGAAAAAAATATTGAACTACTTAAAATTCCCTAAACATGACAGAATTCCTATCTCCTTGCCTTTAGGAATAATGTTTCCTCTTGCCTGCTTCTAAAAAATTCCTGTCTGACTATGGTTTAGCCCAAATAAAACCTCCTTTTGAAATCTTTCTCTTATTGCCCCAGAAATCCTATTTTCTCTTTCCTTTATGTTTGTACCATGTGTTATACAAGGTAAAATATCATAAATGCTCTCATTTACTCATTTTGCCATAATTGTGTATATATTTTCCTCCCCACTAAACACTTTTTAAGAGCAAAAATATACCTGTTTCACTTTTGTATTCTTAACATTTATTATAGTGCCTGGCGCACTATGGGTGATCAATAGATTTTTAAGATTAGAATGAGGGAATTAAAATAACAAAGTTATGAATTCTGCATGAAATTTCATAAAGGATGTTTTGAAGTGGGGGATTAAAAATATGTATAAATAGGGCTTTATGAGCCTTTCTAAGTGGGGACATCAGAATGGCAACTCTAGAAACAACAGGAGTTTTCAGGAGACCAAATTCAGTAACAGGAGATAGTATGAAGGTAAAAGAATGAGGACTCCATGCTGACCCACAGGAGTCCACTTTTTACAGATTTTAGAGGAGAGGAAAGGAGAAGAAAGAGATCTCAAAAGAGAAAAGAATTAAACCAGGTGAGTGTCCTGGAAGACAAGCAGAATCCCTCAGGAGTCAGGGAATTGTCACCTCAGTGAAATATTGCTAAGAAGTAGAGTAAAATAGTACAAAAAAAGTGTCCCTTGGACTGGACAACATGGAGGCTTTCAGTGATGTTGACAAGAGCAACTTGTTTTCAGTGGTAGGATGAAACTAGAGTAGATTAGAGATCGAATGGGAAGTGAAGAATTACAGACAGCACACACAGTTAAATCATCAAGACTGGTTGAGAAAGCAGGAAGGGAAATGGAAAGGGTCCAGCTGTAAGGGCTGTGGAGCCAGGAAAGAATTATTTTTAGCATGAAAGATACGAAGGATCTATTAGAGGGGGCAAGATTGACCATGCAGACGTTAACTCAAAGAGAAAAGACTGTATTTGGGAGGGGATGAGATCCAGAGCACAAGTAGAGGGCTGGGCCATTTTTCAGTGGAGGTTCGTTCTACCTGTTAAAGAGGGAAGAAGGAGACACGTGGAAGCAAGTGGGCTCCTAGATATGGTAGCAGGAAGATGAGAGTTAATTTTATCCCAAAGCTCAGAATCGTAATTCACCTTATTTTCTTTAGCTCCTGCTGAAAGGATATACAGTTTATATCTGTGCCACTCAGGACCAGCTATGTTTTGCAGAGGTAACAGCAGTGGTAGAATCTCAACAGCGAACAATAACGAAAATGTGTTTCTTAGTCACACTGTTGTGTACATCACAAGTTAGCTGCAACTTCACTCCACTTTGTCCTTTCCCTGGAACTTTGCTGATTGTCATACGGAGGAAAAAGAAAAAGCCCTGGCTCTTAAGAGCTTCTGCCTGGAAGTGGTATCTCACTTCTGTGCATACTCATTTGGCTAAACCATATCAAAACACCGTGCCTGCATTAAACAGGGAAGAGACGTATAACCTTCCTGTAGGAAGACACTGCAGAGAAAGCCGTGGAACTCTGGTCTTCCCTTTGGTAGGTGGTCAGGGGATTTCTGCCATTCACTCATTCTGTAAGTATTACTACATGCTAGTTATGTCAAGACCCACCCCTGCCATAAAGGAAATTGTTATACTCTCCATATGATAAATGGGTAAAAAGACAATCTAAAATAACATCCATGTGGCAGAGTATCTCCTAGGTTTGAAATAACCATAGGAAACATTCTATGTGAAATCTGAATGCTGGCTCCTAAATTAAATCATTCATACATTCTATTTTATGGCAATTAAATAGATTTTCTCTTTCTTGGAGAAGGAAGAAATGCTTATGATAAGTTCCATCCTTTAATGCTGTGCCTGAATTGTGCCATTTTTATCCAAAACAGCATAACCAGTAGAAAAAAGTATCAATGAATTAGATGATTGCATAGGATGCATACATTGGGGAAACACTGTGAGATTTAGACTTGTTCTGCTAAGTTTCAAAATGCAGACAGATAATTTTAAGTTACGCAATTCAGTGACAGATAGAAGGAAGCAAGGTTGAACAAGCTCACCTATAAATGAAGAAATATAAGGTTTCCAGACGCATTCCATAAATTAAAACACCCTCCTTGGTAACTGACCAGCATAGCAATAAGATAACAGAAAATCTTCTAGCAAATATTGTTTACCCTTTAAACCAAGCTCTTTATGATATTTTCCTATATTTAAAATTATTCCTGTCCAGGGCATATTGCTACTTTGTATTCCTCTTGATATTTTCATTTAAAAGAGAGCTGCTGTGCAAAATAATGTCCTTGTCTGTCCCTTCCTCATACAAACCTCCAATCAAATTTAATAAAGCTAGTTTGATACAATGCCAGCCTACACTTGGTTTACCCTTGGTCGACTTTAATAGGGTCAAAAATATTTTCGCATTGGCAGTGTACGCATTAATCATTTTTCCAGAGGATTTAGAAAATTGGAAGAGACAAGGCCAAGCAAAATTTTAAATTAATTGGGCCTACCCCAGCCTTCCAGGGTCACCTTGTGGCAGTTGTCCCACATTTTCCAGGTCATGGAGTTCCTGGGTTTCCTACAGCTGCCGTGAGGAAAGATCCGTGCTGTGGGCACACAAAGGTGAAAGAATTTCTCTCAGAAAGTGCGAGTTTTCCTACGGCAACCACAACAATTGCAGTTTCCAGATTGTCGCCAGACACCAACCACTTAAATAATGCATGCTCGGCTGACGCCTCCACTTGTGCATTTTCTAATCGAGTAGTCAGGAAAATTTGCAAACACTCTGTCATTTACCATAAATCCACTGCCTACTTATAACCACAGAGTAATTAATTTTAGTACTGCTCAGAATTATTAATTTAAGCCGGAAAAATCTGTTTTCACAATTGCTCTATCCCCAATTTTTACCTCACCAGTATTTGTCAAAAAGATTGAAGCAGTTTTCTTATACAGGAAGATTTATTCAGAGTAATGTTATTGAGAGGCGATGTGATAACATTAACGGAACCTGTATTTCTGGTTCTAATGTACAATCACATGCTCGCAGGTGTCTGTCTGACTCACCAGATGAAGCTGGCGACATAAAATAAAGACTTTTCCTGAAGGAAAGGATACGTGGTCCTCAACGCTTTACTGTGTGATGGGCAACCACCACATGGTTTGGCTCTTGTAACCCAAGGTAGCAATGGGCTATACCCTCTGTGCAGAAAACACTTTCCGCTTGTGGAAAACCAGCAAATATTTTTCACTTGTTTATATTATTTTAGTGTTTGACAGAAAAGAGAGTGAGAAATTTTACCAATGACAAAAATAACTTGTAGTGGAACACACAATCATAAAAACACTGGTATGAACATCTCGGCAATCTTGTATATCTAACACACAGAATGAGTACTGAGCACTGAATATGGTGCATTCCATCTTGATACAGCTAAACCTGGCACTCCCTTACTTGATATTAGTTTCCTGCTAAAGCAGCTGCATAATATGTCACAAGATTGTCCATATTATAAATATGTAATGAGCATGAGAAAATTGGTACAGCTTTGTCTGACTAATGGCCAGATCTCTCCCTGTTAGCAGCAGGAACACACAGCTAGCACAAGTATTGGCACTTTAATTGCCATGGAAGATTTCGTTTCCGCTTTCCACTGCATGAGTGATCAAGAAAAAAAAATGAAGGGAAAGTAAACTAACGTCGAGATGTAAACATGACTCAGTGGGAAATCAGACATGGTTAAGTAAATTCCAGGATGTTTGTGGTTATCTGGGTCTAAACACTGCTGATAGTTCTGACTACTCTTCTTTTTAACTGTTTTTCTTCTGGGTGGTTCCTAGTGCAAGTGCACTCTTAGAAAGAACTTCAGCTGTTTTTATGAACAATCAGATTTTTGCATATAGCAAAGAAGAGGTGGCAGTAAGAATTAATGAAGGTACCTAGTAGAGTGCTAAATGTTCCTGCCAGTACTACGATCTAGTGAAAAAAAGAAGGATTTAAGAGTGGAGTTGAGAAAACCTAACATTGTTAACATCTTTGTACTGCACCACTTGTCTGTAATACAGCAGGGTCATTCCGAGATGATGTTGTACGGAAATTTGAAATTCCTAAAGAGATGAAATCACAGACACATAAAAGATCATAAACATAGGGAAAATGTGTCAGAAGAAGAATTTTTTAAAATGAGATAAGCTGCTTGAACTTCACAATACTAGGTAACCTTGAGGCATTTGACACTCTTCTGGAAAGCTGAGAACAGTCTAGAACCTTAGTATTCAGTGTGTGGTCCAGGCTCAGCAGGGTCCCCAGCACCAAGAAATCTGTTAGAAATGCCGATGTTCGAGTCCCACCCAGACCTATGGAATCAGAATCTCATGTTCAGAAGACTTGGGAATTTGTGTACACTTTGAAGTCTGAGAAGCACTGGTCTGAAACATAGCCATGGAAGGTAAGGAAATTTTACAGATAGTACACAAGTCATTTCTAAGAATCAGCTCTCCAGCTCTCTTTCAAGCTAACTAATTGCATGCCAGGCCTGCACTTCTTCCCCCACACCCCAAGTTTTTCACATGCGAAAATAATGTTGTTCCAGACAGGGATACAATGAACACATCTTCAATGAACTGACTTGTATTTCACATCAAGGGTGGGCCCACTTGAAAGAAGGGAAGTACTGTATACTTAAAAGTCAAGCAAAGGAAAAGAAAAACTAACATCTCTACAGTGCTATTAATGTTTCTGGGTTTATATTCATGGACTTTCTCATCTCTTCTGATCTAGCCTCTTCGTTTAAAGTGGTAGATTTAGCAAACATGCCTTTGGATCGACAATCTTTTATCTTCTTGGTTATAAGGCAAAGCCCCAGATACTCCTAAACTGGTGAAACAAAACCCATGTTATTTTTTTCAATCCTTTAATTTCCTGGGCTATGATAAAGTTTCGTGAAAGAAAACAATTTTATCACTATGATAAGTAATTCATACATTGTGTAACTAATTCAGAAAAAAACAGAATTCAACCCCCCATTAATTAGTCCTCATAATCTACTGACATGTACAATATCAGTAGTGTTTCTGGAATAAAATATTAGGGAGTTATGTCCAGGATATAGAGATAGGACTGAGGACTTTTCAAAAGCCATGATTATTTTGCCAGAAATATTTGCTACTAATTTGAATCACCATTAACATATTATTGTATGTTGTTCAATACTACTCACCTCTATTAATCACAAACACTTAAATTCTAATTCATATTTTGTTCAAAGAAGCACTGCTGATCCTCACTGTATTTTGACAGCAAACTGAATTCTTGTTCACAAGTATAGGATTTGTTTAGCTGCAGGCATCTGTGTTTGGATTACAAGAATGCTGATTGGTTCACTGCCAGGGGCAACCAAAGGTCAAGCTGTCCTTTTAAAACTGTATCTCTCTCTCTCTTGCTTGCACTCTCTTTCTCTCTCCTTTGTCTCATTAATCAGAGTTAAAAGAGAGAGAAAAGGCAATGACTGCAAATCATTTACTTCTTTTTCAGGGATATTTTTGAAAGCAGAATTCAGTGTTGGTGTGAGGTCGAGTGGATGTGAGTAAAGATCACACGGGCGCACTTCTGACAGGTTACCTGAAACCTTTCCAACTGACATCTGTCACACAGACAGACACAAGTTTTTTAGCCCGAAAACTTGTTTTCCTGACATTTCATTTTTCATCAGATTTTGAGAGAAAAGAAAAAAGATGAACTTGAAAAAGTCTTGCCAGGGGCAGAAAATAAGATCAGATTTTCTGCAGCTGCCTGGCTCACCTTTAAAGGTTAGAGGTCTAGCAAAAGTGAACAAAAAAAGATCTCAGTTTGATGTTATTGGTTAAAAAGGACATGTTGTTACTTTAGATACATTTCTGAGACTTGCATAACCATTAGGAAGCATTACAGGAGAAATGGAATCAGAGAGAGATTACATATCCATTTTAAATCCCAATTTTAGAGTTTAGTCATGGAGTAAATCAAATCCAACCTCACCTATTCATCTGGCACAAAAGTGAAATCCACAGGTGCATGAATCTTCTCATGAATTCAATAATTTCCTGCTGCAATGGTAGGAAATGGCTAGAGAAATTTAGACAAGTTACTGAAATTCTTACTTTGGACTAAGGATATTTCTACATTACAATAGTTACCTGGTTTATTTTGACTGAAGAACATTAGAAAAACATATGCTATTGGATAACAGAAAGAGTCCAAAAATACCAGGGTTATAGTTTTGGCTCTACTAAAAGTATGATCTTGGACAAGTGACATTTCTATTTCAGTTTTATCACCTGTAAAATGGAGGAAATTATGTTTATCTTGTGGAGTTCTAGTGAGGACAAAATAGGATAATGTATTTGTATGTCACCACATATAAAACAGTATATGAGTGGGAACCATATTATGCTCATCATTTTATTTATTCCTGTACTTAACACAGTACTTGACATGAAAGTAGCATTCATTAAGTGGCTCCTGGTCAGAAATGAAAGACAGCACCTTTCTTATTACCACAAAGCTTATTTTTTTTAAACTAAGTTTAGGAAACTTTTCTATGAGGAACAGGATGGTGAAGGTTGGGAAATATATTCCTATAGATTATCTCTAAATACAGATATCGGAGTAATAACTTGGGAATTCACCAAGTGACGAAGCATATATTAGACCATATAATTTTCAAGCCCAAGGAATCAGGCAAATCAAACTTATTGGGACAGAATTGTCCACATTTTCTAAAATAATGACTCACATATTTCTAACAGGCCAGCCTTCCCTTGAGTATCAAACAAGGAGTTCTCAACTGTAACATTCATGGTAGTGCAGAAGCTGAGAAGGTACAGAATTCACTAACTAAGTAATAGGAGCTAAATATCCTGGACCTGGTCAACTAATTGTCAAAATCATGCACACCAATACAGCATCAAAACATTCTTAAAGTGCTATGTTTTATCTTCCTGACAACCCTACTCCACAAATATAGAACATTACAGAGTATATCATATACATTTATGATACTATGATAATGTGTGTGCTTATTATTAAACTATTCAATAAGTTAAGTAGAAAGTATGTGGCCAGGTTAAGACCCTTGGGCCTGAAAGTTTGGGCCTGACATCTACTCCTGTAGGTAAATGGGGGTCCAAGTTAGTGCATAATCCTTCCTTTCAATCTTATTTTTGATTCTACTTTTCAGCACACTTCACACTCACACATACAATTGCATGAAAGGAACATGCATTTCATATCAGAGAAATCTAGTAGCATACATTTTAGAATATGAAGCAATGAAGCAGAGTATTTGTCTGATCCTGTTTCTCATTTCAGATATCCATGTTCTGTTCTTCATTTAAATAGAATCATAATATTAATACTAGATGTTTAAATTCCTGGTTTTTAAAAGAGACACCACAACAACAGTGAAATAACTTGGGTCAATTCTTAAATCTATTTTTTAACCTCCTGAATATGTCCTATGTTGTTATTTTGGAGAAATTGCCTAGTTTTTATAGTTCACAATCACTCTGTATTATTTTCCTGACAAGCCTGAGAAAAAAAAATTTTAAACAAATTTATTTTAGTTTATTTTATGAGGTATGTTCTGCATACTTTGCATTCTCAGTTGTTTTAATGATAGTTATTTTAGTATTGATCACAGAAGACTGCATGAAAATGTTAATTTATACCACCTAAAACCATAAAATAGAGAACCATCTCACAAGCGAGTGTATAAAAATTTATTCCAGTAAACTTAGTAGTACATTGGAGATTTTACCAGTCCTTACTTGACTTTTTAAATTTACTTTTTTTTAGATTATATTGTCCTGAACCATAATCTGTATCTTCTGATATCCTTTTTTGCATTTCTTCATGTGATTTCCAATACTAGGATTTTAAAGAGACAAATACAGTTTTATTATTTACGAACCTGTATATAATCTGATATATATAAATATATATATATGATCTATAAATTTCTGCTCCCTTAACAGTTATTTATTCACAACTATACAACATTTAGGAATTGGAGTTTACAAGTGCTACTTGATTTCCAAGGACAGGCAGGACCCTTTTATGAGACTTCTAAAGTCATTCTTTTTCCAAACAAAAAGTTACATTGTTCTAACGTCATGTGAACTTAAGAGCCAGAGTTCAATTTCAGTTCAGAAGTACAAACCCAGAAGATATAAGTGGGTTTCCAATTTGGTGAAATATTTCAGACATAGTTTCTGAACTGTAGAAGAGAAATGATGCAAACAAAGTAACACTTCAGAGTCTTTGAACAAACAGACATTTTATCCCCTGGGGCTGCTTTGGACAAGTAGAAAGGACTGTTAATGACTTTAACTTACTTCCTCGATGCCCTACTCTGTAAGTCAAGAAAAGGGACTCTGTGGACTTCAGCGTGGTCTGTATCTGATCAGGAAAACAGACTGTGGCATGACCATTAGGATCCGTCCACCTCTGCCAGTGCCCTCAATCTACATCACACATGTGGAGGCAATCCACATCTATTGGTAACATTTGCAAAGGAGGAAACTGTTACCTCTGTCCCTTCCTTGAAGGCTATGCTGGATAAAACCTATCTTTAGCCCTCCCTGTGCCTTTTCTTTACCCCATCTTTGTCCTCTGTACCAGTCTCTCATTTTGCCAAGGAAATGTCCCATTTCAAGAATTTTTTTCTTAAAACATAGACTTCTTTTCTTTCTTTTTTTATTCCTCAGCAATATACACGTTTATTGGAGATAACTTAGAAAATAACATCCAGAAGCATATCTACCTTCAGTCATTTCTTAAGCGTGCTTTAAATACATGAGGTGATACAAAATAGACAATTATAGATTCAGCTTTTTTTCACCATATCATAAACGTTTTCCCAACATTATAAAAATTATTTTTAAAGATAATTTTACTGGCTGTATAACATCCTCTCAACATAATCTCAGTGATATTAGTTTATGTCCTTTGTCCTTTTATCCACTTATCATTTAGTAAGTTTTTTAGTCATTTAAAAAACATTTTATATGTCATTAAAGATTAAAAATTAATCACTGGTTATATTGAAAATATTTCCTGTGTTATACTTATTTTTTAAATTACTCAAGATTTTTTCATGTGTAGAAGTTTTTAACGTTTATATTGGCAATTATATTGAGCTTTGATTTTTTGTTATTTTTGCACTTGATAATTCCACATGTATTTATATTTCCCTTTGGTTTTTTGTATTGCTTTTTTTAATTGGAAGTTTTTGCCACATAGCAAAAAATCACCTGTAATTTCTTCTTACTTTAAAAAAGTAATGTTTAACATTGATTATTGCTAATATGAGTGATAAGCACATGTAAATTTATTATACCATTCAACCTACTTTTGTATATGTTTAAAATTTTCTGCATTCAAAAGAAAAATTAGAAATTATTCTGGATTCTTTCCATCTTATTAGAGATGTAGTTTTTCTAAATTATATCACTTCTAGGCTCTGACTGAGACAGTGCTGACTTGAAGTGTTAATGAATAATAATGTCAGTCGTTCCCAAAGTTTAATATCCACAATAATCATTTAAGTGATTTGTTATAAGATTTTAATTCAAAGGAGCTGGTGTGAGACCTAGGAATTTGATTTGTCACAAGCACTGAGAGTGACAATGCTGAGCTAGTCTATGGACCACACTGGAATTATATGCTCCATATTTTAAAATTAGATGAGCTATTTCAACACATGGCACTGGAACACTTGGATATCCATATGCAAAAAAAAAAAAAGTAAATTTCAATCCATATCTTTCAGCATACAAAAAAATTAACTCAGAATGAATCATATAAAAAAGTAAAAATAAATGGATATAGACCTAAATGTAAAACCTAAAACTGTAAAACTTCTGGAAGGAGATATAAGATAAAATCTTTGTGGCCTTGGGTTATGAAAAGATTTCTTAGTTATGACACCAAACGCACAAATCTTAAAACGAAATTGATAAATTGGGCCTAAATCAAAATTTAAGACAGAAACTTATGAGAAGATACTAAAAAGACAGGCCAAGACTGTGAGAAAATGTTTTCAAAGCACATCTCTGATAAAATACTTGTAAAATGCTTTAAACTTATTAAAAACAAAACCAATATGAATAAAATATCTAAACAGACACTTCACCAAAAGAGATACATGGATGGCAGGTAATCACATGAAAAGATGCTCAACATCCATTAGTCATTAGGGAAGTGCAAGTTAAAAATCACAATGAATGCCCTGGCCCAGTAGCTCAGTCCATTAGAGCATTGTCCTGATATTCCAAAGTTGTGAGTTCAATCCCCAGTCAGGACACATACAAGAGTCAACCAGTGAAGGCATAAATGAGTGGAACAACAAATTGATGTTTCTCGCTCACTCTCCTCTCCTTCCTCTCTCCCTCTCTCTAAAATTAACAAACTTTAAAAAAAAATAAATAATAATATTTTTAAAAACCACTATGAGATACTATATATACCCATGGAGTGGCTAAAATTTTAAAAGACAGACAAGAATTAGCAACGATTGGAGGAACCAGAATTCTCATATATTGCTGGAAGGGATGGAAAATGACACAAACTTGGTAAATAATTTGGAAGTTTCTTAAAAAGTTAATATATGCCTAATAGTATATGATCCAGTATTCCATTCCTAGGCATTCAGCCAAAAAATAATAATAAAGCATATGTCTATACAAAGACTTTATATAAATGTTCGCAGTGCCTTCATATGATAGCCCAAAACCAGCGACCCATGTGCCCATCAACAAGTGAGTAAATAAACAAGTTGTTGCACGTGCATGTGATAGAAAACTCCCCGTCAGTGAACACGAATAAACCATTATGCATGGAAAGTGAATGAATCTAAAAATAACTATTCTGAGTGAATAAAGGCAAACCAGAAGAGTGTGTAATTTATCATTCCATTTACATAAGATTCTAAACAGTGCAAACAAATCTGTAGTGACAGAAAGCAGATCGGGGATTGCCTGGTGGAAGGGGAAAGGGAGGAATTACAGATGAGGAAACCTTTGGAGATAATGGATATATTCATTATCTTGAGAGTTTCATGAGCATACAGACATTCAAAAATAAGAAATAAAGCATAAATTTGTTTAGAGATTCTGAAGATAGTGATCTACCTGCTTTCCTTTCCTTTCCACCCGCTTCAGGCATAATTCAGTCTCCTAGGTTGACTTTTGGGTCTGGAGCAGAAGCTAATGGATGAATTCCCAAAACAACTCTGCAAACGTGAAGTATAATAAACTTTTCGTGTTTTGTTTTATTTTGTTTTGTGGCGAGCCCATGGAAAATTAGTCTTCCTAGAAAAAGCTACCCCTGTCAGTTTGGGTTTCCTAGGAAAAAGACTCTGAGACGGGATTTCCTATGAAGAATTTCTATTATGAAATGTTTTGGGGATCAGCCTCTGTGAAAGAGAAACAGCAGGGTTGGGTGATACAAGCCAGGAAGCTCAATTAATCCCAGCAGAAAAGACAGTAATGTTTAGAGTTAAATTCAAATAGATGATAATCATGCAATGAAAAATAAAACATGCATACTAGAAAGCAGTAAGTTTCAGGTGAGGCTTGCTGCAATGTTCAAAGGATATCACCAAGGGCCCAGCTTCTTGCTGTCCCTCTGTTCTGCCATCCACACATTTAGCAACACACCCAGGCCACATTCAGTGATCTCCTCAGTCCCAGGCTTATATGACAGAAAATGAAGGCTATGGTCACATACTTCTCATCCTCCTACCAATAACTCCAGTGGAAAAAAGATCAAAAGTCCAGTAGCTCCTGTGGGGAAAAAAAGGCTTCTCTAAAAAAATTGCTTTAGTCCACTAGAAGTTTCTTTACATGTCTTCAATTGGACTATGTGCCTATAACCAAACCAATTTCCCTGGTCAAGAGACTGGACTAGATTTATTGGCACAACCCTAAAACATAGGTGGAATTAACTCCTCCAAAAAGGATGAGAGGGAATTTTCATAGGGAACCTATGGGTTCCTGTAGTAAGAAGTAGATGGAATAGATGCTGAGCCACAAACAAGACTAGTGCTCTAGTAGAATTACAGTGATTTAAAGCAAAGACATAAGCAGTGGGGGGATTTTAGGAATGAGGGTAATACAAAGGGTACCCTTTCAGGGATTAGGAGCCATTTGATGGTCACTCCAATCATCACAATTGGCTAGCTAACCCTGTTTACTCACACAATTTGTTTTTACTTTCCTTACATGTAAACATATCCTCATCCTTTTGAAATAAAAACCAAAAGAAATGTCAAAAATGGAAAAAAAAACATTTTAAAATTAAACTCTATTAAAGAAATGCTAGTTCAAAAAAGACATAATTGGGCTTTCTAAAACCTGGCAGCTCCCAAACGCCAACAAGTTTTTCTCTTCGCAAGTCTGTTCTCAGCCATTCCAAGAAAGGAACAGAGAAGAACAGAGCTATATCATTTTGATGACAACCCACTTCTAATCCACAGGATCATATGCCTTTGCACCCTGTTCAAAGGAAACTTGGCCTAGAAAAGAATTAGTTTCATAACAAACCAGCCACTCTGAGAATAGAGGTGAGAAGAGATCGGGTGGAAGAATCTGAGACAAGTTGAGGAGCTGGCGAGTTTTAATTGCCAGTTCATATGCAGCTTCGTGAATGTGCACAATGGCCGAAGGGACTTGGCTTCTGGTTTCTCAGTCAAAATCTTAATTTGGGAAGTAACAAAGTCTGGAAGCTATTTGGTCGTTTTTGAGATAACAAAAAAAAGGAGGGTTTTTTTTTTTTTTTTTTTGAGTAACTGAGGCAAACACAATCATTTAAAGGAAAACAGATTATGAGGAAAGGTCATTGAGCAGGGGTGTCCAACCTACAGCCTGCTGGCCCCATAGGGCCCAGGGTGGCTATGAATGCAGACCATCACAAAATCATAAATTTACTTAAAATTTTTTCTTTGCTCACCAGTTTTCATCAGTGTTTGTGTATTTAATGTGTACAAAACAATTCTTCTTCCAGTGTGGCCCAGAGACTCCAAAAGGTTGGACACCCCTGGTACAGCATCATCTTCAATATCCTCATCTAACGTGAATCAAGTGCATGGTTTACAAGACATGCCAACATCTCTCTTTTTGCAAAGCTCAGAACCCAGCACTCAAATGCATGGTTATATCAGCAAATGAAGTTTGGACAGATGTAAGACAAAGGAAGTCTATAAAATTAGAAAGTCACTACGAAGCAAAAACAACAACAAAATACATTTTAATGTGAATAAGAACTCCATCTAAGGCATGATCAAAATAATATGAGTATGTTTTAGCTTACTATAAAAAGTTTCAAAGATCATGATTGAGGAAAGTGAAGCCAAATGCCAAAAAACTTTACAAAAGAAAACCATGTTAAGTTGCAGAGAGATCAACCAGTCGATTCTCTTTCCCATGAATTTGTTTCAATGGCACTATTCTTTAAGTCTCTTTATATTCTCCTTCTCTTTCCACTTTCTCTTAGTAGTTACCATTTCCAGCGAGTTTCACACCCAAGAAGTTACTGCCATTAATGGAGCAAATGGTAGTAATGAAAATCAAGCTGGAAAAAAACTGTTTTAACTGTCTAAGTTCTAATAAGGCTTCTTAAGACAAAAACATGTAGGTGAAATGTGCCTAATGCTTACTTTTTCATGATGCTTTGATGAAATAAGCAAAAAGACATGAAAAATTAGTCGCATTCAAGCAATCCTTTTCCCTCATCACCCTGTCACCCAACAGACCACTAAATACACCAGAGAATGATTCTGGGAAACAGAAGACATGCTCCTTTGCTTCTCTTGATTTTCTCTCATTTCTGTGAATTTAATTCTCTGTGCAAGCATGTGTCTGAGCTGGGGCAGACAGATTGGTGCAGGGTTTCTTAAAAACAATTTTTTGCTCCATCAGACACAATATATTCTGCTGGAAGAGAAGAAAGCACTATACCCTAGGGGGAAGAACAAAGTTTCCCCAAAAGTTAGTTCCCTCAAAACTTTACGACAGAAGAAGGCATCCCTCTTGGGTGATTTAATTTAATTGTTATGTTTTTTAACTTTGTTCTGGGGAAAATTAAGCAACCATCAGCTGCACTTTATAGACAAATACCACTTTTTGGTAGATAGAACACAAAACTAGGAATCAGGAAACCAAAAAAAGAATCCTGGCACAGTGCTGGGTGATTTCATCTCCACATGCCTAAATTTCCTGTTTGCAAAATGAGATAGAGCTTCCCACTCATCACTTCTTTCTTGGAGATGCTGTGAGGACTAATAGTCTTCACTCTGATTTTTTTTTTTTCTTTCAAGAAGCAGATTTTTAATGGTGCAAAAGATGCATCTTGATAAGTACGGAGAGGGCAACAGAGACATGATTCTGTGCTAGAGTCGACGGTTACGAAGGTAAGGCACGTTCCGTGCTCTTGAGATGCTCGTAACTCAAAGGTGCGTCAGACATTAGAATAGATAACTGAACGCAGCAAATGTCAAGATACACATGGAACATGAAAAGAGACCAAACTGAACTGAGTCTTAAGAGGTAGAACACCCTGGAGGTTACACTCACAGATTCCAGATTCTGATGCTGAAGCCAGACTTCTGGCTAAGTGAATTTGGACAAGTTCCTTAACTTCACAGCGCCCCAGTTTCCTAATCTGTAAGAAGGAGATAATAATAGTGCCTCCTGCATAGAGATAATATATATAGTGTTTAGAAGAGTCGATGTCTGGCATATAAGTGGCATTGTTATTGTCATTGGTAGGATGAATAAGATTAACTAGGCAAGGGAAGATGAGGGCGGGGGG
>PVKM010004613.1:0-51437 GCA_004027735.1 Carollia perspicillata
AGGTTCCATCCCTGGTTGGGGTGGGCATGTACTGGAAGCTACCAATCAGTGTTTCTCTTTTTCCCTTCCTCTCTCTCTCTAAAAGCATTAAAAAAAAAAAAAAAAACCTCATGTGAGAATAAAAAATAAAATAATAAAATAAAATAAAATATTAAAACCATGAAATGTTCTAAAGTCTAGCTTAGTCAAATGAGATTTTCAGGAGCTACTAAATTTCAAATAAGTGGACATATATTCTCTTAAGAATGATTATTTCTAAAATATCATTAAGATCTTAAGCTTAATGTAATAATATTGCTCAGATATGGATATGGATGTTTAGTAGAGATTTATTCATCTTTTAACCAGGAATTAACATTCTATGCTTACAAAAAAAATGTTAAGTATAGATAAGGCATGAGTAATCGTTTTGCTTTAGCACAAAGTCCTTAGAGATTAGCTTAAGCATTTTTCACAATCTTGAATATTTTCTTTTCAGTACTAAAATCCGTCATTGCTCTAGGATCATAGCAATCTTATCTTTTCAAGGGATAATCCTTTATTTGTGTGCCATAAATTGACTGAAATTATACAGTTTGTGGTATGGCTACTTTGTTTCTTAAGTGTCAAAATAAGCATCAGTGAACACTACCTATCAGTGAAAAGTGGTCTAGGATTTCCCAAGCATTCTAAAAAATGCCATTATTTATAAGTTTTCTAAAGAGCACTTAACTCTTGCATAAGTTTATGTTCTGGGTAACAATAAGCTCCCAAATTTAGAGGTAAGAAGTGGCTTAAAAATTATAATCCAGTAGCATATGCTCAGATTAACGAGGATAGAAGAAGTCCATTTGCTATTGTGGTTTTAAATCTCATGGAAGTTGACATTGCTGTTATTGCCCATCTAAATCTAACCTTTAATATAATGAGACTGCTCCTACTTGACATTATACTGGTAAAATGGTTGATTTCGGGAATTTACATGAGTAGATAAACTCAGAGTTTCAACTTGTAATTTAAAGGAATAAGTAGGCTTGAATTTTCTACTTCAAGCAGGCTTCATTTTTAGTGCATTCAGCACTTTTGGCCCTATCAGAAAAAAAATACTGATGTTGACTTTTGAGTAGAGGTTTTCATTATCGAGCCTTTTGACAGAAATCACTGGGATTCTAAAACTGCAACTAAAAAGGAAAACAAAAAATATTATTGCCTTTCCTAAAAAGAATTGTGCAGGTATGGGAAATATCATATTCATGTTGAGCAAAGATGAACCCATGTGAATTGTGAGGATAAAACAAGAGATTGAAGAATACAACCAGAAACCACTAAAAGCAGAAGGCAGTGGGGACCAACGTGGAGAAAAGCTAAGGAACTGTCTCTCCCTCTCCCTCTCTCTCTCCCTCTCCCTCATGCAAATACACAAGGATGTACTTATCGAATAAATCAACACAACTGCAAAAGGCTAGAAACGCAATGGAAAATTACAAATTTAAAAGAGAAATTGTAAGAATTTGTTTCATCTAGTTTCTTCAAGCTTCTTTTTTCCCCCCTTCATTTGCTATACTGTGCCACTCTTAAATATTTGAAATGATAGGCCAAAATCAACTTAACAAGTGATGATACTAGTGGGATCAAAATTTAGATTTTGTACAGAGATATATTTTTAAATATTATGTTGAAGAGTTAGGAAAAGCAAAATGCATTAATCTAATCATTTGTTCTGAAAATGTTTATGATAATACACAAGGCATATGTCAAGATTAGAAAAACACAAACAAAAACAAAATAAACATGAAATACTCAAATAAGTAATCATGAAATTTACTTTGGCTTTAAAATTGCCTTTCTCTTTGCTATTCATGTGCATTTATGGATGATGACTTTAAGAACAGTGTTTAAAATCTCTGTTCATTTTTTCTTAAATTTGTCTGAATGTTCTGATAAAGACTCAAGGAAGATATAAACGTTGTCTTCATTAGGGCTAGAATTTAACCAGATAAGCATAATGGATAGGGCAAAGAAAGAAATTGATTGTAAGATTGATTAAAGAGAAAACTTGGAGGGAATTAAAGAATAGAGGTAAATAAATGGTGGGTTGGTTACTTAGGACTGGAGATTTTGATGATGTATAACAGAACAGTTAGTCAAAAAGATGGGTAGTTGTCATTGGAAAATTGAGATTTTTGAGATACTGAAGTTATGATGATGACAACGTTTAGTGTGTGATCATGGCTGAGGTGGGCTAACAAAATAATTATTGGATGTGAGGGGGGTCATAGAATTAAGAGTTCATTCAAGGTATTGGTTGAGTTTTAAGGATAAATGTTTAGGTTAATTAAATTTTAGATTATTTTTGTTCCTATGACATTATTCTTTTTTTAACATTATTTGGACCTGTAGGATTTCATTACCCTTCTTTCCTCATGTGCTAAATAAAAGTATTTCAAGATATAGGGTAATCTGCTTTTTCTTCCCCCATGAGCTAAAACACTTGTTTGGCTCCAAATTCTCTCTGTAAAAAATTCCAGTCCCGTCCTCTGCCCTGATTTCAATTTCTTATTTTGTTATTGCTAGATGGAGATGTATTTTTTATTTTTTTCTAGCATTTGTATTCAGTATATTTTAAAATGAAATCATCAATCCTTCCTTTCTACTATATCTCAATTTGCTTTTTCCTGGTTTATGATTTTTTGTTTGTTTGTCTGATTGGTTGTTTGGTTTTGTCTGTTATTTTCTCCCATGTAGGACTAAGGTTATTCCTATGATACAGACCAAACACATAAATAGAGTTTTCCTCTCTCTTCCTTAACACTGTGTATTTTCTGGCTCCAAAATATTTATATTTACTTAACCAACAGCTCTTTTATTATCTATTATGTGCTGTCCTTTAGTATTAGTTCAAACACTGAGTATTTTCTGGCTCCAAAATATTATATTTACTTAACCAACAGCTCTTTTATTATCTAGTATGTGCTTTCCTTTAGTATTACTTCAACTTCATGTAGGGCCTTTTTTTGTCTTCTTCAGAAATCTATGTATGGTCCAGTCATTGAATTTCCATTTTCAGATAGTTCACAGTGATACACTTAAAGAAAACTCTGATCAGGAATACTCACTTCTTAAAAGCCATTACAAAGTATTTTCAATTTTCAAGAAATTCTAGATTGTTTAGTCTCTTACAAAAGGCCCTTTATTGCCTCTTTATTTTATTTTTATTAAACTTATAGGAGTAACATTGGTTAATAAGATTATGTAGGTGTCAAGCATACATTTCTGTAATGCATTATCTGTGTATTGCACTGTGTGCCAACCACCAAAGTCAAATCATCTTTGTCATCATATGTTTGATGCTTTTTACCCTTTTCTAACTACCACACCCCCTTCGTTCTGGTAACCACCATACTGTTGTCTGTGTCTATGAGGTTTGGTTTGATTATTTTTCTTGATTGTTTATTTTTTGCTTTCAGTGTTATATCCCACATATGAGTGAAATACTATGGTTCTTAATATTTTCTGTCTGGCTTATTTTGCTTAGCATGATATCCTCAAGGTCCATCCATGTTGTTGCAAATGGCAGTATTTCATCTTTTCCTACGGCTGAGTGGTATTCCATTGTGTACATGTACCACATCTTCTTTATCCAACCACCTACCAAAGGACCCCAACTCTATTATCATGTCAAGTACTTTTAACCTTACTCTTCCCTAAATTGACTTAACTCACAGCAGTTTTACTTATCAACTGTATTCTCTCTTTTTGACATTCACCATATTTGAATTGGCCTCTTCAACAATATGGCCTCCAGAGGACAAACATCTAGGATTCTCTTTCCTTGTGAGATGGTGCCTTCCATTTCTACCAGTCAAAACCTATCATAGTTAAAAACACTAACCAAAATGTATGTTTTTCATAAAGGTTGTTATAATGTTTCTAATTTAGGTGTAATTAATTTTTATGTTTTATATCTCATTTATGCTACTTACCGTGTCCTGCCAAGTGTTGTGGTTGGTGACATTTATCTTATGTAAACTACTAAAATATAATATCACAAAGAATAGATACTTATTTTATTTTCCTCATAACCTTTATAATTCCTGGCTTAAAACTTGCATGAGTTAATTATTAACTGTCTAATAGCCCTGGCTGGTGTGATTCAGTGGATTGAACACTGGCCTGTGAACTGAAATGTCACCAGTTTGATTCCCAGTCAGGGCACATACCTGGATTGTGGGTTAGGTCCTCAATTGGGGGTGTAGAAGAGGCAACTAATCACACATCGATGTTTCTCTCCAACTCTTTCTCCCTCTCTCCAAAAGTAAATAAATAAAATCTTAAAAAATATTTGTTTAATAATACTAATGTATACTTTTTAGATTCCCAGTCAAGAATATATGGGCTTTAATAACAACAACAAAAAAGTTCATTAATTTTTTTATCTGTATTAAGATATAAGTGTAAAAGTAGAACATTCTCTGTAATTAAATCCATCAAGATTCATTGAAGACTATTCCACTATAAATGGTTCTTAAGGTTTGTTTTCCCTTGAGCAAAGCTATATCTGTAATAAAGACAGACACATAAATGTTTCATTGATCATATTTTAAAATGGATGTAAATTGTGATAAGTAAACTATCTAAAGTTAGCAAATAGTATGTTATATTATGAGTTAAAAATTGCTCCCATAAAAATCTGAAATCAATATCAGTAATAAAAGGACAACAGATTTCATTACAATTAACTTCCACAACAATCAAATCTGAGGGAAAAAAATCACAGCCTGATATATTCTTCAAGAGGTTAGATTTTCACAATAATTAAGAGTATGACTTTGAATATATGTAGAATGATATTCACAAACTATGCTCAGAAATACCCCTTTTGATTTATAAAAACAAAATAACCCTTTGTGTGTCTTTAAATTTGAAGTAATATAAAAATAGCATCACAAGTAATCTCTTTTCATTTCTTTTATATATTTTAAATTTTTAAAAAGAAGTGAGTGACCCCAGCTTTTGGGATTTTATCCCCATTTTGGGGGGTTCCTCACTTGGTTGACAATTTTTGGACTTTGTTTTATGGCTGCTATGTCAGTCTACCCATTGGAGAACTGTCTAGGCTAGATTTCTTTCAGAATCTTTCTTCCCAGAACTCCTGAATCCTAAGCCTTTCCACTTGAACCCAATTTCAAACTCATTTATGAAATAATTAGCATTTTCCCTCACTTTCTCTAAAAATTTGATAGCATAAACACAGAGTTTTATTCATAAATTCTTTAGTATAATTCTTGATTTAAAAGTTTTGCTTGAAACAGAAAATGGAATCCAAGATATTTACATAACTCCTACCACATTCTTTCACTTTAGAGTGAAAATATTACAGGAAACAGAGAAAAATTAGGCTTTAAAAAATTCTCCCTGGTGTTAAAACTTAAATCATATATATCACCACTTGTGAAATTTCTAAACTGAAATAAAGGCTTCATGTGTGATATAAGTTTAATACCTATAGTACTGAGTTATTCACACAGTTCCTTTGTCTTATATTAAAGAAAATGAAAGATCTCTCTCTCTCTCTCTATATATATATATATATAAAATGAAAGATATATATATCATATATATATTGCATACATATATATGCAATTTTCCCTTTAAGAAAGAGCAAAATGTTTATTTGAATGCTATTACAGTGACTGTTATTTTTTTATCTAGGAAATATCAATTTAATTTTTTAAAAATTAATTTTAGTAATAAAGCTTAACATGTCCAGTGCTTATTAAGGAACTCAAAGAGGATATAACTATTTTGGAAAAGAAAGTTAATGAAGAGTGTTTTCATCCCAAACTCAAAAAAGTATTTACTCCTCTCCATTTCCTCAAATATACCAGAAAAAAACCTTTTTCCTAGAAACCTACATTATGGAATTGACTTTTCCATGACTGAACTACTAATCTTTTATATTTATTCTCAAGCTTGAGCCTAAAAGAGAAAATGATTGCTTTGATGACAAAGCAAGATTCCATTCTCATCCACAGCTAGGGAGTGGATAATCCCACATGCAGTTGGGAGAACTAGAGGATACTATGGCGTAGCTTTACAGAATAAATTCCCCAAAGACTAACTAAAGAGTTTCAGTGGAAATTATGAATCAGGTTTTGTATCTGGTTCAAGATACTAAATACATTGAGAGTCTATACATTGAGAATACATTGAGAGAGTTGGGCAATTCTTTCCAAGTGCTAATTTATAAATAGAAAGTTGTTAAAGATATGGAATAATCTTGTATTGCATATTTACAGAACAAAACATTGACATAAAAAAGCTTTTAAATTATCTATTAAGATAAAAAATCTTCTTCACCTAGGCCTTAAAATACAAGAGAATGAAAGAACGTATTTGGTTTCCTTTTTCATTTTTGTTTTTGTTTTTTGTCATTCTAGGCAGAAACTGATGCAAAAGTGTCTTTAGGGTCATGGGACAATAAAACATATTTTTAGTTCCATAAATTTGATAAACAGAAACATAAAACAAATTTCAATTCCTATGATATATTTTCAGCTTCTAATTACTTGGGCTTTTAAAGGGGTTGACTCTCTATGGGTTGACTATATTCATTTTCTCACTATGGAGTTAAACAGTGTTATGCCTGATACTGTTACCCCCAGTGTGGAGCTTCTACTGTCTTTCAACTTTATCACATAGGAAGTGTAGTCTGGAACCACTTTTTAAATGATCACCTTTGGTTGCCTGAACAGCAGGGAAGATTGTTACTTATTACAGCAAGAAACTCAGTCATTCTTGGGTTCCAATTAGAAGGAGCCTAGGGGCCCTCTTTATTAAGATGAAACACAAATTGTATCAAAACTGGCTAAACCCCTTCACAGATTTATGATATTAAGAAGCTTGAAGATTGTAAGTACTAATTGGAATATGTAGGCTATTTTTAATTGATACACACTATAACCTTCATTTTGTTGAAATCATCTTATGCTGCTAACATTTTTTGCCATCTTTAAGATTTACTATCATACATTGTAGGATCAAGAATTCTGCAATGTTAGTGTCAGCAGTTGCTTATATCACTATTATTTCCTGTTAATTATTTTTGCAGGTGATTTTTTTCATTTTTTCTAAGACAGGCAATTTTTAAAAGGGAACTCCTCATATCATTTAATTCACTTTTTATTTTTAATTCTCACCCAAGGACATTTTTTTCATCATTTTGGGGGAGAGACAGAAAGAGGGATAGAAAGAAACATCAGTGTGAGAGAGAAACTTCTGTTGATGGCCTTCTTGTACGTAACCTGGGATGTGCTCCGACTCAAAATCAAACCTGAGACTATTTGGTCTATGGGATGATGCTCCAACCAGCTGAGTCACACCAGTCAGGGCAATAATTTTTTTTAAGTTTTTAAAATAAAAATTGGCAACTTGAATAATTTATGTAGATCTACATTTCTATACACATAATTTTAAAAGATATATCTAAACTTAACTACATATTTACAGAGTCATATGCTTTAATATGTGGTTGAAAACTTATGAATGTCTGCAGAGAAAATTATGACAGTTTGGATTAGCATGGTATAATTTTGAGTTTATGAAAATGTGTATATATGTGCATTGATTTATATTTGTGTGCGTTAAAAAATTCTGACATATTTCAAAAAGTGTTGCTTTTTAATAAATATAATACCTCCATTGATAGCATTTTAAGGAGGCATAATAAAATACATCCATTGAATAAGCATTTTAATACTTCTACAAATCCAATTAATCCAAATGTAACTGTTATTTTAAAATTGACCTTATGTGGCTTTGTAGAATTGACACAACTTCTAATATTTCAGATAAATGCAATATTTATTGTTTTGTAGCACTTCAAAGGAAGTCCATGGTATAAGATTATTCAGGCTCTCATTTTTAAAATAATAATTAGTAATTCAAATAATAACTAGGAAATGTGGGATATATGAAGCAAATTGAGAGGTATTAATGGTGTGGCTTTTATAAACGATAGTATGAAAGTGAATATATTGTATATTGCAATCAGATCATATAAATTATTATGTTTTTCCTGTAGTTTTGAATAACTGGTTTCTTACTATTTTTTTCATAGAATCCCCTTTCAGAAGTTGTCCTCTCTTCCTTGTTCTTTCTTCTAGTTATTTTACTCTTTTTCCAATCATTATTATTATTTGGTTTACAACTTTTGTCCATTTGACTAAATTTTGTCAAAGAATATATATAGCCTTTTTCTCAGAAAAGCTGTTGTAGTTATAGCCATCACTTAACAAGCATACAAGGTCTATCCAGAAAAATTCAACCATTACCATTGTTAATATAATGAGAACGGTTTGTGTGACATCAATGTAACCTGGCAGCCAAGGAGAGTGGACAGACTGTGCATGTGCAAACAATGAGGATTTCACTGTACTAGTCAGTGGGGACAGGGTGGTAGACACTTGAGTGAGCATGTGTACTATGTGGCTATCACATTCAAAATGAATGAGTAGAGCAATGAATCTTCACCAAATTTTGTGATAAGCTTGAATATTCCTTTATTTATTCAGATGATTCAGAAGATTGTAGCTATGGGCAACTGGTGATTGGCAGTTGGATCATGACAAAGCACCTGCTCATGCATCACATTTTGTGCAGAGATTTTTGGTGAAATATCAAATCACCCAGGTGACTCAGCCTCTGTACAGCCCAGGTTTGACACCCTGTAATTCCTGGTTTTTCCCAAAACTAAAATCACCTTTGAAAGGAAATAGATTTCAGGCCATAGACAAGATTCAGGAAAATAGGATAGGGCAGTTGATGGTGATTGAGAGAACTGTGTGAGGTCCCAAGGTGCCTATTTTGAAGAGGACTGAGGCCTCATTGTCCTAAGTACAATGCCTATTGTATTTTGTATCTTGTTCAATCAATGTCTCTATTTTTTGTATTACATGGCTGGATACCTTCTGGACAGACCTCATATATTCTGGTTGTATCCATAATAACAACATATAGTATTAGAGTTTTCAACAAAATAAACAAATAATTAAATATTTTTATCTTTATTATATTTGTCCATGACCATTCAGGCTCCTTATGCTCCCCACCCCCTGCGTTCACCACACTGTTGTCCATGTCCATAAGTTCTTTTTCCTTTTTTACTCAGTGCCTCTACCCTCCCCGGGCACTGCCTGTTATCTGTTCTCCATCTATGAGTTTGTCCCAATTTTCCTTGTTGGTTCAGTTTGTTCATTAGATTCTGGATATGAGTGAAATCATATGTAATTTGTTTTTTTTTTCTGACTGGCTTATTTCACTAAGCATAATGTTCTCCAGGCCCATCTACACTGCCACAAAGGATAAAACTTTCCTCTTTTTTACAGCTGAATAGTATCTGTTGTGTAAATGTCCCATAGTTGTTTTATCCACTCATCAATTGAAGGACACCTGGGCTGCTTCCATATCTTGGTGATTGTAAATAATGCTGCAATGAACATAGGGGTGCTTATTTTCTTTCAAATTACTATTTTGGGTTCCTTCTGATATATTCCAAGAAGTGAGATTACTGGGTCAAAAGGCAGATCCATTTTTAATTGTTGAGCTAACTCCATACTGCTTTCCACATTGGTTTTACCAGTCTGCCCTCCTAGTAACAGTGCAAAAGTGTTCCCTTTCTCCACATATTGCCCAACCCTTGTTTACTGATTTATCGAGGAAAGCCATTCTATCAGGTATGAGATAGTAACTCATTGTGGTTTTAATGATCATTTCCCTGATGATTAGTGACTTTGAATATCTTTTCATATGTCTCTTGGCCATCTGTATGTCCTCTTTGGAGAAGTGTTTGTTCAGGTCCTTTGCAATTATGTTCAAGTTAGAAAATTTTGACCTAGAAGAACTAGGAAAATATTCATCATGTTATAAATCAAGAGATAGATAGTGTACAAAGCATTTACAACACAGACAGACCAGATTTAGGTATATCTCTAATCTCCTATATCCTTACATGCTTTACAATGTTTTAAATCATATGCACAAAGTGTTCTTGTGAGGTTTGTAGAAAATATATGTAAAGTATCTATGATAATTACTGTCATCAACACATGGTGGTAGATATTATTAATAGTGATTCTAATCATTAATAATTATAAAACACTCTGGAATCTTCAAAGGCAGACATCCACGATTCATTTATACATTCTTCCTTAAAAGCAAATTTTGAGATGAGAAATATTTACAAGTACTTCATTTAAAGCAAAGTTGATTTCAATGAATTCAGTTTTAAGTTTCACATATAAGTGAGGTCATACAGTACATATCTTTCTTTGTTTGACTTATTACATTAAGCATTATGTCCTGAAATTTTATTCATGTTATTTAAAAAGGCAAGATTTCCTTATTTTTATGCCTGAATAATAATTTATTATGTTTGGAATATATTTTCTTATCCATTCATCTGCCAATGGCTCAATAAATAATCTTTCCATGTCTTGCCTAAGTAAATAATGCTGCAGTGAATATGGGGATGCATATATCTTTTTGAGATACTGATTTTGTTTCTTTTGGGCAAATACCCAGAAGTGCAATTGCTAAATCACGTAATATTTCTATTTTTAATTTTTTGAGGAATATTTACACTGTTTTCACAGAGAGTTCAAATATTTACATTCTCAACAACAATGTACTAAGTTTTCTCTTTGTTTTCCACATCTTTTGCCAACACTTGTTATTTCTTGTCTTCTTTTTTTTTTAATGATAGGCATCCTAACAGGTGTTAAGTGAGATCTTGTTGTCTTTTTTTCATTTGCATTTCCCTGATGTTTAGTGATACCACATAGCCTGTTGGCCATTTGTATGTCTTTTTTTGGAAAAAAAAATATCTATCCAGTTCTCCTTCTTATTTTTTATGTTTACTTTTTGGCTATAAAGATTCATGCATTCTTTATATACTTTGAGTATTTAACCTTTATCAGTTATATGATTTGAAAATAATTTTTCCATTCTGTAGGTTGTCTTTTGATTTTATTAGTAGTATCCTATGCATAAAAAAGCTTTTTAGTTTGATGTAGTCCCACAGTAGTTTGTATCTACATACCGTACAACAGAAGACAATGATGAACCACTGATACATGTTCTTTTCTTATTTTTTCTTTTGTTTTTCCTTAAAAGCCATTTGAGGAGACAATCTAAAATGAAATATGAGATAGCACTGAAAGGTGAAACTGCCAGATTGGGAACTCTAACAGTTACTGGGGCAGAGCAAAGAAGAATGAATAGCATTGTTAATAAGATGATGTGCACAAAAGGCAAAAGGAGGGTATGATGTTGCAGAACATATACAATTGGAACATGGGATGTAAGAAGCACAAACCTAGTAAACTGGAAATTGAAAAGCAAGAAATAGAACATCTAAACATTGCAGAGCTTAATGTAAGAGAACTAAATGGACTGGAATGGGATGTTGCCAGTCAGGGACGTACAAAGAGCTCTACTTTGGAAATTATGAACTCAGAAGAAATGGAGTGTCTTTAATATTGAAGCAAGATGTACCACAGATAGTTAGGGGCCACAATGCAAGGCCTGAATGAATAATATCAATCAGATATCCAGGAACACCTATTAATATAACCATCATTCAATTTTCTCTATGCTCCAACTGTGGAAACTGAAGAAGATGGAAATATCCCTGGCTGGTGTGGCTCAGTGGATTGAGTGCTGGCCTGAAAACCAAAGGGTCACTGGTTCAATTCCCAGTCAGGGCACATATCTGGCTTGCAGGTCAGATCCCCAGTTGGGGCCACATGAGAAACAACCACATGATGATGTCTCTCTCTCTCTCTCTCTCTCACACACACACACACACACACTCTTTCTCTCTCTCTTCCCCTGTCTCTAAAAATAAATATACAGTCTTTTTTCAAAAAAGAAGATGAAATTGAAAGCTCTTAATGGAAGTATCCAAGAAGTTGGTCACACACCAAAACAAGATATTCTGATAATCACTGATCATTGGAACAGAAAAGTAGGAAATAAAACAGAATTAAAAACTTTGGAAATTTTGGACTAGGGGTCAGAAATGAAGCAGGAGGAGATTCATGGATTTCTGCAAAGCCAACAACTTGTCCATTATAAACACATGCTTCAAACAAGCAGAACAATGACTATAAATAGATATCACCAGAGTGTCAATATGGAAATCAAACAGACTACACAATTGGAAGCAAGATATGAAGAAGTTCTATTCTGTCTGCCAAAACAAGACCAGGAGATGATTGTGGTACTGACTACAAACTATAATATCAAACATTAAGGAAAAGATAAAGAAGAGCACTAAAACATGTGCAGCACAAGAATATGATATACTAACATTCCTGAAAAATTTAAAGTCCTCATTAAAAACATATTTGCACTATTAATCTTAATTGACTAAGAACCAGAAGAAATATGGACTGAAACTGTAAATATTATTATGATCATTGTAAGAAGATAGAAGAGAACAAGAAAAACAGAAAAACACAAGAGGTCTACCAGAAAATTGGGGAAATCCAAACCTGGGCTAGGAATATTAAATGACCAACAAGGTAGACTATTCTTTAGGAGAAATAAAGGAAAGGTGGAAAAAGTCTACAGAAAATCTATACAAAAGAGACATAAAGATAACTGACACCTTTGAAGAAGAAGCTATAATTCTAGAAACTGAAGTGAAAACTGCCCTGGATGTGTTGGAAACAAATAAGTCACTAGGGACAGATGAAACACTGATAGAATTATCTGAAGGCATGGGGATTGAATTTGTCATTATCCTAACACATATATATCAAAAATATGGAAAACAAAACAATGGCACACAGACTAAAACTATTCAGTATACATCCTAATTTTCAATAAACGAGGTTACGAGGAGTGCAGTAACCATAGGACCATTGCTCTAATTTCCCACGCAAGTGAAGTGATGCTCAGTGTAATTCAGTAAAGTCCACTACCTTATGTGGAGCAAGATATGCTGGATGTTTAAGCTGGATTCAGAAAAGGAGGAGGCATTTGAGATCCAATTGCAAACATTTGTTGGATACTGGAGTGCACCAAAAATTTCAGAGGAAATTTAGTCTATGTTTTATAGAGTACAGTCAAGCCTTTGACTGCATGGTTCATGAAAGGTAGGAGTTGCTCTGAAAGAAAGGGATATGCTTCTGTTCTTGATCATCCTGATTTGTAAACAGTGTTGTGGACAGGAAGCCACTGTCAGGACAGAATATGGAGAGACAGAATGCCTTTTTATAAGCTTTTTATAAGCAGAGGAGAGTGCATTTGATCTCCCTAATTGTTTGATCCATATACAGAACATATATGAAAAACTGGGCTATACTCAAAGGAAAGACCAGTGGAAATAGGTGGAAGAAATATCAATAATGTAAGATGACACCATTTTGTTGGCAGAAAGTAGCAATGATTTGAAACAACTTTTGATGAAAGTGAAAAAAGAAAGTGCCAAAGCAGCACTGCATTTGAAAAGCAGAAAAACAAACATCATGACTACAAATGAAATACACAACTTTAACATAGATGGGGAACCTTGAAATTGTTCAAGATTTTGCTTATCTTGGTTCAGTCATCAATTAAAATGAAAACTACAGCCATGAAATTAAGAATAGACTAAGTTTGGAAGGGCAGCAACGGAAGAATTTGGAAAGGTCTTCAAGAGCAAAGATGTGTCATTGGAGACAAAAGCTAAGATAATTCAGACTCTTACATCCCCAATTACTATGCCAGACCCCCAAGCTGAACAGTGAAGAAGGCTGATAAGAAAACAATTGATTCATTTGATATATGGTGTTGGAGGAGAGCTCTGCAGATACCCTGGATCTCAAGGTTGACAAGTGTGTCAGTACAAGTGTGTTTTAGAGGAAAATAAGCCTGAAATAGTGCCTGGGGCAAATTGATGAAAGGAAAGAAAGAAAGAAGAAAAAGAAGGAAAGAAAGAAAGAAAGAAAGAAAGAAAGAAAGAAAGAAAGAAAGAAAGAAAGAAAGAAGGAAGGAAGGAAGGAAGGAAGGAAGGAAGGAAGGAAGGAAGGAAGGAAGGAAGGAAGGAAGGAAGGAAGGAAAGGAAGGAAGGAAGGAAGGAAGGAAGGAAGGAAGGAAGGAAGGAAGAAAGAAAGAAAGAAAGAAAGAAAGAAAGAAAGAAAGAAAGAAAGAAAGAAAGAAAGAAAGAAGGAAAGAAAGAGAAGGGAGGGAGGAAGGAAGGGGGAGGAAGAAAGATAAGGAAATGAAAGGAAAGAAAAGAAAAAAATAAAGAAAGATGTCCTATTTGGGCACATAATAAAAAGGCAAGATTCTCTGGAAAAAAAATAACACTTGAAAAAATAGAAGCAGCAAGAAAAGAAAAAAAACAAATATGATATGGATTCACTTCATAAAAGAAGCTATAGGTAGGAGTCTACAGGAGCTAAGAAGGGCTATTAAGGATAAGGCATCATGAATATCTCTCATTCATAAAGTCACCAGGAGTTGACTCAATGGCATGTAACATACACAGTCACACATTTATTTTTGTCTTTGTTCTTCTTTCTTTTGGTTTTAAATTTTGCAGAGATTGGTGTCAAGGAGCTTGCTACCTATGTTTTCCTCTATGAGTCTGATAATTTCAAATGTTATATTCAACTTCCTAACTCACTTTGAGATAATGTTTGTATATGGTGTAAGATAGGGGCCTAGTTTCATACCTTTGCAGGTGACTAATTTTCCCAACACCATATATTTGAGATACTGTCCTTTCTTCAATCTATATTATTAGCTCCTTTGTCAAAAATTAATTAACCATACCAGCATGGGTTTATTGGGGGTTTTTACTCTGTTCCATTGATCTCTATGTCTGTATTTATGCCAATACTATTCTAAATAATTGTTATAGGTTTGCAATACAGTTTGAAAACAGAAAATGTGATGCCCCTATATTTTTTCTTATTCTTCAGAATTGCTTAGCTGTTCAGGATCTTTTGTGGTTCCATGTAAATTTTACAATTACTGTTTTGATTCTTTGAGAAAATGCCATTCGAATGTTTATGGGGATTGCAGTGAATCTGTAGATTGCTTTGGGTAGTATGGGCATTTTAATATTAATTTTTCAATCCATGAGCATGAAATATCTTTTGATTTATTCATCCTCTTTAATTTCTTCCATCAATGTCCTACAGTTTTCAGTGTACAGACAATCTCTTTGGTTAATTTTTTCCTAAGTATTTTATTTTTTTGATTCAATTATAAATGAAATTGTTTTCTTGATTTCTTTTTTCTGATAGTTTGCTGCTATTGTATAAAAATATGGTTAAATTTCACATACTGATTTTGTATCCTACGACTTTTCTGCCTTCCTTTATTAGTTCTAACAGTTCCTTCAGTAAAGTCTTTAGGGTTTTCTCTGTGCACCATGTCATCTGCAAATAGTGAAAGTTTTACTTTTTTTTGTGATTTGGATTTCTCTTGTTTATTTTTCCTGCTCAGTTGCTCTGGCTAAGATATCAAGTACAATGTTGTAGGAAAGTGGCCAGAGGAGGGGGTTGGGATAGGGGTGCGTGAATGTGGTCAAAAAGTACAAATGTCCATTTATAAGATAAATAAATCCTGAAGATGTAACATACAACATAGTAACTCTAGTTAACAATACTGTGTTGTATATGTGAAACTTGCTAACAGTGTAATTTAAAAGTTATTATCACACACAAAAAATAACTGTGTGAAGTTGTGGATGTTAACTAAACTCATTCTGGTATTCCTTTTGTGATATATACATATAGCAAATCACTATGTTGTGTATCTTAAGCTAATACAGCATTATTGTGTCAAAATGAGAGGCTAAATGGAGAGAGGCAAAAATGAGAGAACTGTCAGTGAAAACCTTTAGGGGAAAGAGAGTAGCAAAAGAGGAGAGACGCTTTAGGTGGTTTCAGGTAGCACTGTGTCCTAGTGATGGCTCTAATGCAAAGATGCCATCCCTAGTACCTCAGGGGAAAGCTCTTCCAACAGCAAATATAAATCATTAGCAGCAGGATCAGGACCACAGAACCTACTATATATCAGTGACTACTATAATGAGTTAACAAATTAGTTTCTCAGTACATGTCTGCTTAGTTAAGCAGAATAAGATTAAATTATATTTGCCATACTTCAAATTTTCTGAATGAGTGCATGATAGTTCTTTTGGTACCTTATACAAGTTAGCACATGGTTATGCCCAAAATCAGTGTTAAAAATTTATAAATTGCTTGATTTGTTTAATTCACAAGACAGACAACCTTTCTCATTTTTTCTATCTATATGCATGTTTAAATCCAATAGGCCAGAACCTGTTTTGTGGACAAAGGATGGTGGAGAATTACCAGATCCTGATCGAATGGTTGTGAGTGGTAGGGAGCTAAACATTCTTTTCCTGAACAAAACGGATAATGGTACATATCGATGTGAAGCCACAAACACCATTGGCCAAAGCAGTGCAGAGTATGTTCTCATTGTACATGGTGAGTACCTTTTTGATATCATTATATGTGAAAGAATGAATCCCCTAAAAACTGTTTAAATTTATCAAAAATATTTATAATAAGCAAAATTAAACAGATTGTCTTTTTCATTTAGAAGGACTCATAAGTGTAAGTACCTCCATGATTCACTTTTAATATATTCCAAGTAAAACTAATAAAATAAATTTAAAAGATATACTAAAATATGATTATAATAACTATAGTAATAATAATAATTATTTTATATCAAGCATCTTCTCTGACCATATGTATGAAACTAGAAATCAATCACAGAAAAAAACCCTGAAAAACAGCACAAAGACATGGAAGCTAAAAGTATGTTATTAAGCAGTGAATGGGTTAACAATGAGATCAAGGAAGAAATCAAAAGATGCCTTGAAACACAACAACCCAAAGTCTATGGGACACAGTGAAAGCAGTCAGTCCTAAAGGGAAATTCATAGCATTACAGGTCTATTTCAAAAAACAAAGAATTATTTTGTGATAAGTTTTATTATAAATATAGTATGTAATTTTGGGTGGTGACTTAAATTATATTAATGTTTTTTTCTCTCCATTTTTCCATAAATGCTTTTAGCTATGAATCAGAATCATTCAAATTATATGTCCCTTAAGCTAATTTTGGTTGTATTCTCATAAAAATAGATTTATAATCATTATACCTAATTTCACAAAGAATGATAGCATGTGAGTGAGATGCAGTCAAGACAGAGGTGTACTTGGCTGCATCTCAATGATAATGATAATGTTCTTCATATTAATGATAATTGCCTTCATTTCTTATGAACAACAATTTGCAACACCCACAGACATTATTTTCTCCTCTCCATTAATCTCACAATTTGAATATATATAACAAAATGGCAGGAAGAAATAACAATACACAGTATTGAAAGGTATCTGTTTTTCCCAACCTCCAAAAACCAGGATGTATTTTTGTAAGGTGATACTAACACGTCGTTAGATGGAGATCACTTTTGTGAGATGGAAAATACTGCAACAAACAAAGTAAGTAGGGTTTCTTTATTGCAGAACTTCTGAGAGTTTATTTTATATCCCAGGGTACATTGTGAATCTCCAAAAGAGGGAAGACTTAGAGAATGTAATATTTTCCTCATATATTTCACCAAGAAAAACATTTCTAAGACGAGTATTTTGTCCTACACTATATACAGTATTCGGAACGAGTATTGTATGCAACACAATGTTCTCATAATCCAGTGGATCTTAGAAATTATTAAGAGGGTACATTTATTTGATATATTTTCCCAGGAATCTAATTATAGAATACAATAAAAAGACTGAGTTAGTTCCCAAAAGTGGAAAGAGTGGTAAAAATTTAATTCTTTAAAATGAGATTTAAATTTAGGGAAAAATAATTAAGTTGTGTTTTTTCAAGTTTTTATTTAGCTATATTGCAGGTCAAATTAGATCAAAATATAATATATTAAGTCAATATTCTACTTCCAAATTGCTTTAGTGTATGCAGTCTCTCAATTCTTCATACCACTTTGCTATCAAAGGCAAATGAAAGTCTCTTAGTGAATAGATTATCCACATACGAACCTCTTGAAGATAGTAGAGCTGAGAGATTAATTTCTAACATATTATGAATTGTGCAAATTTCAACACGTGAGAAAGATTAGCCTAATCAAATTAGACTGATATTAAATTGGAATTAAATGTGGTAAACCCCGGTAGACACACTCTGCCAGCCCTACTGCCAGAGAGAATGTAGCAATCACTGGGTGTATCACGAAGATAATTTAGGTCCTTATAGCAGAATCCAGGGGTAGCTCTCCATTCATGCTGACCTGCATGTGTAGATCATGCAGTCATGTAAATGAAGTCTAGTCTGATTCACCCTTAACTTTCTCAGTATTTCTCTCCCTTCTGGGAACTGGTAGAATGTTGCATAGAGTGTCACATTGTGTCAAAAGCAATATGACATTAAAGATATAGAGAATTAGAAGGGAGTGACAGAAAATAATAAATGAAGAGAATGTGATTTGTTTTTTAAAGTAATTCGAGTGGGGAAAATTCATATGTTTTCCCAGTGTTTGCAATCTAGCCAACAGCATGATTTCCTAAGTAGCCAAGCTGCCTTTAGGTAGTTGGCAGTTGACACATTTCTAATAAATACTTCTGTAAGCACTTTTCAAGAAGTCATTTTTGGCTTTGCTTTCTGAACTACAATTCATCAAAAGCACCCCATAGATTAATGCTATTCATGCTACTATATAAATGCTGTGAAGTTCAACAGTAGTTTACCTAGGATTATTGACACAAGTAATGAGAGGCTCGGTGAAACAGTGGGACCATATAACACTGTGTTTAAAAAGGCTCCAATTGGATTCATTACAAAATAAAGGTTCTTTTCCTCCCTTTTTGCACACAGAATATAATGTTTCATTAGTCACTGCTTGTATAAATATAAAAAGCTACTCTCTTCTGTTAATGGTTTGGCAGTTTCTAAACCCTACTAAATGATGAAATTTGAGTGGTATTTTGGTCTATAATGAATGCTGTATGCATTTTGGAATGGAGTGATAAGCGATCATTTGTGAAAACTTCACCCTTTTATCTTTTATCCCAAGGTTGATTTTACATTAACTGTGATAATTTAATATAGTTCTAGCACAGAAGGGCCTTCCTTGGCTGAGATTCTGTCTTTGACTTCACCAGAGTTGCCTATGTTCTATTGATTCTTAACTTGCTGCAGATCTGAGCCCTTCCCTGTGAAATCATCTGCTATACAGATGCCATCCTAATGGTTATGTTTTTATTCTTTGGGTGTCAGTGGAAGTTTATTAACTAAGTGGTATCACATTTAATGGTTAACAGCACTGACATTTTGTGTTATGGACACTGGAAGGTATTTTTATTTTCTCTCCTAATTACACCTTTGAAAATTTCAGCATTAGAACTATAGATGGTAATTTTAACTGCCAGTATGAAATTCACTTTCAATAAAGGACCTAACAAATCTGAGCATGCAAGTACTTGTAGGATAAAACATTATACTTATGAAACTTTTACACTGTGGAGATTCTTTTAGGAAAGAAATAACATCTTTTTATTAACAGGCTCAGCTATGAGAAATTAATTGGTTAACTTGGTAGTTGCAGTCATACTATTAATTTTATAGTTCCTGTAGTTGTTGTCAGTTTTGCTTATGTATAAAATATTGAAGTTATTCCCATGCTACTATCTGCCTGTTATTTGCTTAGAATGGCTGATTACTTCCATATTAATGGTCTTGAAATATGCTGTTGCATTGCTGTTTCTACTGTTTGTAGAACTCAGATCAAGAGAAAAATTTATTCATTCACCAAATTTACACTTAGCATTTACCCACTGATAGTGAAGGCAACTAAGGTCAATAGCACTCAAGAAGTTTAGAGTTTGATGGGGAAGATAAGCATTCAAGTAATTGTCATATAAAAATGGAAGTGCTGTAAGAAAATGCCATTACAACGATACAGATTTTCAGAGTTCAGGAATGTGGTCCAAGTGTTCAGAATTTAAAAAGGTCCTGACTAGTGTTACTCAGTGGACTGAGCACTGGACTGTGAAGCAAAAGGTCACCGGTTGGATTCCCAGTCAGGGCACATGCCTGGATTGCGGGCCAGATTCCCTGGTGTGGGGCACGTGAGAGGCAACCACACATTGATGTTTCTCTCCCTCCCTTCTCCTGTGTCTATAAATAAATAAAAATCTTTTAAAATATATAAAAAACAGCACTCTTGGATTATTCATAAATTAATGGTGTATATTATAAATGGATGTACCCAACATAGTGTCAAGTACACAGATTTGCAACAACTTAGACTACTACTATTATTATGTTACTGGTAACCTTACGATATTAATGGCAATATGAATCCAGTGCTCTGATACGAAACTTATTCAAGAGTTGCATATAATGTACTGCCCATGCTCCTCCCTGAATGGTACCAAAGCATAAATTAGGTTATCTCTATCAAAAAACAAGAAAATTCTAAATCCTTCTTATTAAACAATGGAAAACTTAAAAAGTTAACAGTACAAGAAAGCAGTAATATATGTTGAGCAGTATAATAGTTCCAGTCACCCTTGTTTCTCTGATACAACATCAAATTCAGAAGATTTAGATAAAATGTATTCTCCTAATCTGTTTCGTAATTATTACTGCATCCACCTATACATTTTTAAATTATTTTGCTAATTTGGAATCAGATACTAATAACCCTAAAATAATTCAATTTCTATTTTGTACACTAGTTGATTTAAGAGAGATGCTAGAGCACTTAGAAGTGTTTGTGTAGACTGAAGAAAGGAGACCCTCAATTATTCAATTCAGCACTCTCTGATGGTAAAAAAAAAAAAAAAAAAATCAACTGAAATGGCAGGTCAGTGCCCAGGATGGAAAGTGAACTTGCATTTACCTATAGTCTCTGAAAACAGTAGATGTTTACACGTATGTAAACATCCCAAGTGAAGATTATCCAGATCAGTACCTTTCAATATAGAGAACCTAGCAGATAACTATTAATCACAAAAGAGATGGCTGCAGAGAATTACAAGTGTCCTTAGGCAATTCTTATTTTCCAGTCAGAATCAATTCAAGTGTATACATATACATATACATATACATATACATATACATATACATATACATACACATACACATACACATACACATATACATATATTTAAGCTTGTCAAGTACTCATATGTATTGTTCATCAACTGATTAAAATAATATTATTTTGAAAGTTTCAGAAACATGTAGCACCTGGGAAATTTTGAGAACATATCTAAGGAGAGTGTGAAACACCAATTACTATATTCCCTCTAAATCCTAAATTTCTTTCTTCTCAATTTTCCTAATGTCTTTTATCTCCCTTCACACTCATGCTAAGCCAGTTTATAACCACTCTTCACAATACATATGGAAGATGGACAGAGAAGTTGGAACTCTTTAGTATCACCAGGACTCAGGAGGAAATATAGTAATACAAGTAGGAAAAAATGAGCAACATATTTCTTCTCTTACCAGTAGCTGTTCTACTATGGCAGGCCCAGGTTATCTAAGAGAGGAACCGGGCATCCAATTAGATCTTCTGTGGAGAAACCACTTGCTCGTGACCCCACCTAGGGCTGTCCCAGACAGTCATAACAAAGCTGAGATGCTCTATTCCAGAAAGGTTTTTTTTATATTCCCTATCTCTCTCCAAAATTACAAATTTCCTATTACTGTAGTGACCCTTATATGAGATTTTAAATTCTTTTGCCACTGCTCTAACTTATTCCATGGCTTTATTATTTCCTTTATGTATGAATATACTTTTATAATAATTCATTACTTCTTCATTGTCTTAACTGTTATAATACTTTGAGTGAAATTGGACACCATTAACCTTCCACATTTTTACTTTGTGTGTATATATTTTGTTTTTCTAGCAAATTTTATTTTTATTAACATGAAAACAAATAAAATTCTCCATACCTAGTACTATCATACTGGAAAGTGTGAAATGGAATAAAAAGCTTGTTTATATTTTTGTAGTGCCAATCAGCTTACTGACAGTTACTGACTTGATATTCCTAACACATCAGTTGATGTTATGATTTATTTGTTCATGTATCTATTGAAATGAATACTGATGAAAAATGCAATATTGCCTTTTGTTTGTTTCCAGGATAATTTACCTCAAAATAACACATATATTGAACAGAATTCATCACATTTTATTGTTAGGGTAAGAACCATTATAAAAAGAATGTTTCTGATTTTAAATTTTAATAGTAGAAAAGAATATTACTTCTAGAAATGTCTATGTGTTTTGGTCTAGTGAAAGGTATCAAGCTATTACATATGCCTTTCTAGTTTTAAAGAATCAATACACATACTAGTTTCATTTCACTCTGCTTTTATTGTTAACAATAAATGTCAAAAATACTCAGAGACAGAAAGTTGTGTACCAATGTATTACAGAATCCTTCATCAAGCCAGGCCAGGCTTCTAAGTTTTGTTATTCACATAAACATCTACCATTTTCAGAGACTATAGGTAAATGCAAGTTCACTTTCCATCCTGGGCACTGACTTGCCATTTCAGTTGATTTTTTTTTTTTTTAACCATCGGAGAGTGCTGAATTGAATAATTGAGGGTCTCCTTTCTTCAGTCTACACAAATACTTCTAAGTGCTCTAGCATCTCTCTTAAACCAACTAGTGTACAAAATAGAAATTGAATTATTTTAGGGTTATTAGTATCTGATTCCAAATTAGCAAAATAATTTAAAAATGTATAGGTGAATGCAGTAATAATTATGAAATAGATTGAGACGATCATGGTAGAATATCTTAAATTTGGTTTTAAATTTATTTTACTCTAGAACTAAGGAAATTTGATTGTAATACATGCTTTCTTAGTGTAGTGTATGTATTTCACATATTCATAATATGATTATCATGATTTAAAAGGTAATGAGGACTTTCATCACATTAAAATGAAAGAAAAGTACTCTGTGCATCATATTAAATATGTAGCTAGACTAAAAAGTTGGCAGTCACATGTACATTTACTATTGCATACCCAGCAATGCAACACATAGCAATGTTGAGAAGCTACCTATTCTTTATTTGTTTGTTTGCTTGGTTGTACTGTTAGGAAAGGTGATGCAGATCCCGATGGAAGTGAGACAATGAATCTTTGAACTCAGATGACTGGGTGTGGAACAAGAAAGAGGAGCCTGGGTTGTGAACAGATGCACAGCCTAGCAAACATTAAAAAGAACTCAGCTAAAATCTGTTCCTGCACATGGAAATAGACTTACCAGTTGGTAAATTAATTCTATGTATTCATAATGAGCATTTTTCCTTTGGAAAAGCTTTCTTTAGAAGCATAGATGGGAAAATATGCAGTGTAGGAAGAAAATGATAAAAAGACATCCATATGGAACAACAAACAGTGCACTAATGGAGGGCCCAATGATTGCTGCTCTGCTCCCTAACTGAGAGTTTCCAGACCGTAAACTAGTTGGGTGAGTCTGAAAACACTACCTCCTTTAGTGGCTGAGATAAAACATCATTTCTGGACGTGAATAAGGAGAGATGGCTGAGATGCCTGTGGCAAAGGCGTAGCTCTGACTGAAAGAATACGCTGTTGCTCTGTAGAGAGAAGTGGAATGGCATCAAATAGTGCATATGGGAGCACTGTTTTCATTAGCAAACATGTTATTCGGCATATGTGTGCAAGCATAGCCAACAGAGTTTATGCTTAATTCCATCCGTCTATTCTAAGATGAGCCTGAAGTGGATAAATTAAGGTCTCACCCTTCAGAGTAAAAATTCTGTTCACACTTAGCACTCTGTAGTAAATGTTTCTGCGACATTCAGATGGACTAAAATGTCCATGAGGAAAACCCTTGTTCCTGCCTAAAGGGAGGAAAGAATCCACCACTCAACGACTTCAACATTTTTAATACCTTTTCTTTCCCTATTATAAAGAATCTATTCTATCAGTAGCAGTAAAGTAAACTTAAGGATAGAATTATGTTACTCAGACTTTCTAGATTTTTTTATGTGCAAATAAGGCTATATTGTAACTTTAGAAATATGTACAAAGTTCTTCTATATATATATAGAAGAGTTCAAGCAGTATGCCGTGGCACATGGGAGATAATTTGGGCATTTGTTTTCAGAAGCAAAGGCAGAGCTAGTTGAAGATAACAGACTTTACATAAAACTTGCTTTGTAGTTTCTTACAATGTATTTTTCACAAACATTGCAGCAACGTATATCATAGCATTATTTCAGAATCCAAGATGTATCCTTGATTTTTCTCTACCCTTCCTTCCAATTCATCAGCAAATTGTACTGGCACTATTTCCAAACCATGCCCCAACTATGTCCACTTCTTTGTACCATCCTCTCTGGCTTAGACAAGTGAAGCATTATTTAGTTTCACGTTATTTTGGGCTCTCTGTTTCCACACATCTTTCTGTCCAATCAATCTATTTCCTATACAGGTACAACATATAAATATTTGAAATGCACATTCCTTCATGTCTTTCCCCATTAAAGTTTCCCCAAAGGCATTTCATAACACTTAGTATAAAGCCCAAATCCTTATTACCCCTGCTTACCAAACCCAGCATATTCTGCTCCCAACTTATATCCATGACATCTGCCCACTCTGCATGCAGGCACTTCTGTTTCCCCTGTGCTCTTCCAACTCCTCTAAGGCATCAAGCTCATTCTCTTTTTAGGAACCCTACATCCTCCTAGAGTGTTTGTCCAGGAGTGTAAGAAGTCTTGTCATGACTGATGGCTGGTCTTTGCAGGAGTGATTTCTTATCATGCAGATTTCATACTAAGCAATGCTTTTCAGAGAGGTCTTTTTTGTCACTCCAGTCTAAAGTGACCCTAGTCATGTGTCACTTTATTTTAATTCTCTGAAAAGGGTCAATCATTTGGTATTTTCATATTCACATGTATACTCAATTATATGTGTACACATGTACATGTACATGTGTGTGCATACATATGTGCCTATCTAATTCATGTGTTCATGTGCATGCATGGTGTGTGTACACATGTATCTGTAAATGTTAATATATTCTATGTCACCCAGCAGACTGTGACTTCCTTCATCTTATACATCTTGTTTATCTCTGTATCTCTAGCTTTTAGGACCATGTTTTTTAAGAAGCAGTCAATCAATAAATATATTTTTAATGATTAAATTTCTTTGTTTCTCTATTTGTTTCTGGCACTATCTTTTTAACAGAAAAAATGTTAATAAAATAATATATGCATGTTTACATACACATATACATACATACACACCTATATCCACATACACATAAATACTTACATGCATTTATGGAGATGCATCTGGTTATACACACTGTCCTAACTTCTGCATAAAATCAGGATCATTGATATTCATTCACTGATCACCAAAATCAAGACCTTTAACTTTCATCTTATATTAGACAAAAAGTGAGATATTTATTTGGCAATCCATATGTAAGTGGTACTACGGAGTTAAGCAGCACACAATATGAATAATTGCATATAGAAAAATTAAAATATCTAATAAAATCTTTGACTTTATATGTCTTTATTTTTTGTAAAATTTTATGATTATTGCTAACAGATTTTTTTGTGTTATATCATCTTTTATAAAGAAAACATTTGTATCGAGTCTAATAGAAAACTTCTCTGAGACAAAGCCTGAAAAATCCACATCACAATGCTATGCTACCGAATACTTTACTATTTCTGAAATCTTTTTGAGTACCTACTGTATTAAAAGTGCTAGGCCAAGCACTGTGGATCCTATACTAAATAAATATACACTGTCAGTTTTGCCTAGAGTTTTAGTAAAAACAAAACAGTGAACTGTTTTGGCCCATGTTCTACTGTTATGCAGTTTCAGAGATGTTTTCAATGTATCCTCATTAATTGTAATATTTTAAAACCATAGCTTAAATGTTAATAATTTAGGGAAGATTATCAATTTTTTAACTAAAACCTATACAGGAGTCATTTTTTCAGTTGACTCCTTAACATTAAGGAGTCAAGTTAACAGTAAGTTTTTAATGTTAAGAAAGAACTTGCTTTGCATCAGAATTCTGAATATTAAAGATACAGGTGACAGGAGAAGATAGTAAAACTGGAGTTCACTAGGTGTTTCTTCATAATTCTGTGTATATTATTCTCAGTGTTTGCTGGGGGTTATCTTCTATGAATTCATCAAAATAGGTATATTTATTAATATGCAGACACAAAAGGTACCTACAAATGTCATTTGTTGATTTTGTTAAGTTATAGGATAGAAAGTTTATAATAATAATCTTTGAAACATCTCCATATTCTACTTAATTTTTACTTAAATAAGCTTTTATATTACATATTAAACATTAGATCTGGATGAATTTTACTGCCTTTAAACATTGTCATATAAGAAACATGTATGTGAACATTAGAATTCACCAAAATTAGTGCTGTGTAATAACTTCCAGTTTAATGTCAACATTGTCAAACTGTGTATCTTTGGTAGCATAGTCCAGTAACATGATACAAAACATCGTATGAGCTTACTTCACTGCATTTTTAAAATGTGAACCAACACCAATAGGAACTCTTTGCACCTCCTAAAGTCATACACAAAAATGTTTTCATCTACATGTTTCTTGAGTAAAGCTGTTTTTCTGTTAGAATATCAACCGTGATCATCATCAATTTAGAACCTGGTCCAAAGCATTTATATAAATAAACAGGTCTAAACTCTTTATTTTTTAGTTGGGAGAGCACAGGAGGGTAAAGATTACCATATCTTTTGGACTATAAGATGCACATTTCCCCCCAAATTTGGGAGGAATAATGGTTGTTAATGCTGCTGTTGAGTTCTATTTACATTTACTTTGGTGAAATATTATGTTATTTATGTTATTAAATATTTTACCACATTTTTTGCTTTAAATTTTTTTTCTTATTTTCCTTCTCTAAAACCTATGTTCATCTTATGTTCCAAAAAGTATGGTAAATCATATGCACAATGTCTCTCTGCTATATTGTTATCTGATCTAGATCAAAATCCAAATGGTGCAAGGGAGATCAATGGGAAAAAGGCAGGGCAACTGTAACAGAACAATAATTTTAAAAAATCCAAATATCTGGATTTCTCAGTCAGTGTTTTCAAATACATGATACTGCCCCAAAAATGTTAAATTAAATTAACATTTGATTTAAGTTTTTCTTGTAATGGCTGACAGTCCAATTCTTTCCTAGGAACTTGACATCCTTGCAGAACTTAAAAGTATTTGATCAAATTGTTTGATTGACTTTTTGGTAAAGTCCTGTCAGGAGAGAACTCATGGCATTGAAGTAGATGGAGCTACATAATATAAGATCACCCAACTTCACAGGCATTGTTTCCTATTGTAAATTTCACTTTGCTTTTGTCAGTTTAGAATGTAAAGGAATATTTTAAAAGAAAATAATGCATACATTTTTTTCAAGTAACAGGCTGATTTTATTCATAAACATTTCTTGTAATTACATAGGACTGTTGGTTACCGCCTACAGTCTAAAATTTCTCTACTTTTCAGTTTTTCAAAAATAGCATTTTTTATTGTGTAAGGATCCATTTAGCATGTGAAGACAGTGGAAACTATCAGAGGGATGAAAGGGATTTATTCAAATTTAATGGTTAAAAGGATTTCTTTTCACGAAGCAGATGAGGTTACCATATGACACTTGAGCAGGAGGCATGCACTGGCAAGTTGAGGCCTCGTCAACCTGGTGGTTGTCATTTAAGCAAGAGCCTTAGTGCTGTTTTCCATTCTTATGCTATAATCCAAATAGGCTGCTACATGTAGCTGAACATAATGGGAACAGATAAATGTCCTCTGCACAGGCAAAAAGCAAATACAGTAAACTTTTCCTCGTACAATTGCTTTCCATGGCAGTGCAATTACCAGTAAAAGGGTTGAGGATGCCCTATTATTTTTAAGGCTAAGAAATGTGAATAGCTTCTATCAAAAAGATACTTCTTACCTTAAATACTTCTAATACATGTTGAGTTCTGACCCTTCTGTATCTCCACTAATAATCCCTGATTTGGATTCACTCTTGATTATACTGGGACCACCCTGGGTAGTTATTGACATAAAGCAGAAAGGAAGCAGACATATGGAGTCCGACTAAATGACACTTTTTTCCCTATTGAACACTAGTTCTTGGAGAGAAACAAGCGCTTAAGCTTCTGAGACACTTTAGACTTAATTTTGCTTTAAAAATCCATTCTGAATGGGCCAGAATGCCATTTTTCAAAAGGAGAAACTGCCACAAAACAAAACAGGTTGACAAGTTAGAAATTATTGTACACTGCATTTGTAGAGAACAGAACATACCTTTAACCTGAAAAGCTTGTTATTGGAAAAAAGGTGCTGTACCTCTCTTCAATTTATTGTATACAGTGCTTGTTGGAACTGATTTTACTTTGACAGGTTTATAGAGGATCTGTTGTACTCTAATAAGCTCCAATAACAAAATGTGGTTGCATATTTTTGAATTATTTCATTAGGATGTGAAAAAAAGGGTCACTTTTCTATTCTTTTGAATGTGATGGGATGATTTGAAGCTCCATCCACTTTTAAAATCTTTGGAAAACTGCATTCAGAATATGATTCTTCAGCATGGTTCATTTTAATTTTTAATGATTATTTAGACTTAAAGATTCTTGGCAAGAATTCTAAAAATTTTCTCATGTATGGTAAAAAGAAGAGAGTGGAGCAATTTTTGCAGATATTAACCCTGTTTAGTGCTCAATTACTAATTCATGTTGTTAAAAATGGTACTATTCCCTATCTACTGATATCATCTCCATTACCACCCTGAAGAGCATTGTTTAAAAAGCCCCAATCAAACACAAAACATAGAGCAAGGTGCCCTAAGAAGCACAGAGTTCTATCATGAATCTGTTCTTTCTGTTATCATCTTGGTGGTTCATGAAAAAAAATACAAGTAATTCATGTTTAGTGCCAAACGTTAGAGACTCCCACTGCTTGGCCACTCATTTCACTGATTTCATATAAAACTTTGATGTGTGTTCTGTGTACAGTAAACCTTATTAATTATAGGAGTTAGACTAGTACCATGTATTAATTGATTATGTAAATTAGATAAACAATTTTAAAGTTACCATACCATCACACATGCATTTGTAATATTTCCCCACTGAGAGCGAGATGCAGAGAGATGTGCAGCATGTGGGAGGCACGTAACTCCTGGTGTGGTTGCTCTGAAGGTGCTTGAATGTGTTATTGTCATGGGGGCTGGAGGGACTACTAATAATGTGACGAAAGTAGTAGATAAACTCAAAAGCTGATGAGTATTCAGAGAGAAGGGAAATCAGTTCTAATTTAGTTGGTTAAGGAGGTCTTCATAGAGGAGGTGGGAATCAGGCTGAAACTTTAGACTAGTGTTTTATTAGGTATATCAAACAAGATAAGCTCTTTTAAGATAGGGACTGGGTGACACTGAGGGTTTGGGTCAGTGTAAATTTGTCCCAAAGTGAAGTGATGTTTTCAAAAACAAAGACATAGTGATAGATAAAGACAGAGTTTATACTTTATTACAAAGAGAAATATATAAACATCATGGTGATATGCTTTGTAATAACCTTGTGTGTGGGGGGTGTAGGTTGTGCAAAGTGTTTGAAAATACATTGAAGGAGGATATTAACTCTTTGCCATTTTGAGTGTGCTTTACAAATGAGATCATTATTTACACTGGAATCAAAGGACAGATAAGAAAGAGAAAACAAATGTTATAAAATAGGATGTGGTTCTGAGAACATGGCAGCAATGAGAACATAGAGTATAGCTTAGAATTGTGTAAAGCATTTATGTCAAGGTCAAATGTCTTCCTGTGTGCTAGATTTGGACTTCTTTGATCATGTTAACCTTGCACTATGAGAAAAAAGTCAGGCACATATGTTCTGAGGAACTTTAGCCCTGTTGCTCAGAAGTCCTTAACATTGTGCTGCTTCAAAACAATTGTGGATGCAGTTTGGTGTTCAAATCACAGTGAGGCAGGTTGAATGACTGATGAATGCATTAAAACAAAGTTTAGCCATGAACCCCAGACACATACTTTGGTTTCCTAATTCAACAATTTTGTTGTGTGATCTGAAATTGCACTCCTTGTAGTGATTAGGTTCTTATAGGAGTAACCCATACTGTTTACATTGCATTTGTTTGTAACCCAACTTTCGTTCACATGAATAGCTTTGCGACCTATGTAGAATTTGTCTACACTAATATGCAGTTGTGCAATTGGCTAGATTTGGGGGGTTGTCTAACATTGAATTACTCCTGAATTTATATTACTCGAGGACACTAGTTTATATGTTACAAGTAAAATAAAAAGTATAGTTTATTGTCATTTACACTCATGTATAGGTACACTATAAGCAAGTATTTTTATGTCTTGAGACCTTTACTTTTCTCAGTTTCTTATCAATGAAATGCACTCATTTTTTCTTTTAAAGGAAATTCTTGCATTACTATGGAGATACACACACATATGATAATCAAATGTGGACCTCTGTGAATTTATTTTGATATCCTTTTTAAACCATGAAGTCATTTTGGCAAGTTTTATCCATTTTAAACTATAGTTAAAAGTTAGTCTCCTAAGATTGAACTTACTAGCAAATGATTTAAAAACATGCAATCACAATTTTAGATAAAATTGATTTATATAATTATGTATATTATGATAAAATATTTTAACAACTGAAACTGTAATATGGCATTCAAACAATTTATTAATTAGAGTGTTTTAATTGTTATTTTTGAATAGTGTTATATAAAATTCTTTTGTTTGTATTGAAATGACATATAAATATATATTACCATATTTACTAATATCTCTGATGAGATCTAGACACGTAAAATCTAATTATTTTTACTTTTTTTCACTTCTCAAAATATGTTTTCTTTATCCACTGCACATTTTAACAGTTACTAACTTTCCTATTCTTTATGCTTTAATGTCTGGAAAACATATAATACAATTAATTTCTCTTGCAATTGTACATGCTGAACTTCTTTGTAACCACTTTTTTTTCCAGGCAAATTCAAAGATATTTTATAACTTAACCCATCCTCCAAGGAAAATAACAATAAAAAATTGAGTTCATCTTTATATTATAGAAATCAGAGATGAACTATCATGAAATTAATTTATCAGTCTATTAAATAGATGTTTCTGAATTTTAATATTTATAAATTATATGCTATGCACCATTAATTTCTCTATTTTTATTTATATATATCTTAGTGTTTATGTTCAAATTCTTTACTCATAGGATATTAACATATAAGGCATGTATTAAGAACTTCTAAAATTGACAAGTTATATTTAGCAAATTACTTACAATATTAATGTAGCTGCAGATTATCTTGCTTTTTGAGCAGAATTAGTAAATTACTGTTGAAGTAGGATTTAGTTATTATTAGTGTGTGTATGTATATGTATATAATTTTTCTGAATATAAATTGGTGTATTCTTATTCTTGGGAAAAATAAAAATGGATGTGTCTTAGAAGTAGAAAATGACCCATATTTTATGTCCTATAATATACTTGATTGAGAATTCTTTGCATTAACAGCATAATTTTTTTTAAGGTATAGGATTATAGATACATCAAAAATGAGGCAAGTCATTAGTACTAGTGTATCCAATTTCATATATACATTTTTTTAATGTAGCTACAGCCTTGACACCAGTATGGCTCAGTTGGTTGGACATTGTTGCACAAAGTGAAGGTCACTGGTTCCATTCCTGGTCAGGGCACATGTCTGGGTTGTGGGCCCAGTGTCAGGTTGGGGCATATGCAAGAGGCAACCGATGGATATTTCCTTCCCTCTCTCTCCCCCTCCTTTCCCTTCTCTCTAATAGTAAAAAAAAAAAAAATCAAATTAAAAAAATAGCTTCAATTTTACCATCAAGGTCTAAATAAAAGGCCAAATGTAAATGAATAAAAAAAAACCTTTCTTTAAATTTTTTCTCTCTTTTTTATTGTTATTCAAGTACAGTTGTCCCCATTTTAACCCCCATCACTCTCCCCTACCCTACCCACCCACCTCCCACACTCAATTCTACCACTCCTTTGGCTTTGCCCATGGGTCCTTTATACATGTTCCTTGACCTTTTAATTAATCATTAATGATGACAAATATTGCCACTCGCTTTAAAGGTGAAAATCAGAGAGTCAGGTATTTGGACTTAGGAAGAGAGCACAGTCTTTTACTAATTTTTGCTTTGAAAAAGAGTTACAATCAGGCAGCTAAAATAAATTATCTCCATAAGGAAGTGTTGGAGAAGCCTATTCATTACACACATTAAATAAAATATTCTCTTTGTAATGTATTTAACATATAACACATATAACTTAATACAAAAATATATGTGTGTGTGTATAATGCACACACACACAAACCCCTATATATGTAATTTTAGAGACCAGGAAGTTCTATCTCAAAGTTGTCTCATCCATTAAATAAACCTAATAATAACGTATAAATTTGTTGTGATCATTCACCACTAATCACAGTAAGATCTGTTTAGTGAAACCTCCTGGACTTTTACCCTTTCTGCAAAAATTTCAAATGAGGCTGAAATGGATAGAGTGCATAAGGAGAATGAGGGCATGAATCTCAGACCAAACTCACACTGCTTTCAAAGTAGCAGGAAGTGTAGGCAAAGATTTATTTTGTTAGCAAGGGTATTTATTGAAAGAACAAGTTGTAGGCTGTAGTATCAAAATTTTATCCTTCAGAAAATAACAGTGGCCAGTCTATATTGAAGACAGATGGATTTTTAAGAGCAGAAGTAAGGAAATCTTTTAGTTGTATATTAAAATACTAGACCCTGTCAAAAAAGTGGACCCTTCTAGATCCTTAAAAATATGTTATACATTTGCAATGCTATGAACAAATTCATTTGGTAAATAGTTATTGACCTTCTAAGTTGTGGTAGGGTCTCAACAATAATGTAGCTTTTCTTCCAAGATTAATTGTCAAGTGGGAAGTCAGTCACTTAGAAAGTGTAGGTAGAAAAGGAGTGTGATACAATATTCTTATTCTTTCTGAGGATTTCAACTAATTCCAGCTAATCTTACATCATTAAATTTTAATGGACTGTGATTAATATTCTGGTGTTTAATATATAGGTAGTTTCAAATTTCGGTATTTGTAATAGAGTTGAAATAATTGAATGAACATCAATGTGCAGTTAGAAGACGGAATAGAATGGAGAAATTCTAAATTTTTTAAAATAATGCTTAGAAAACATAGAGTGAAATGAAGTTAATAGTGATTCAAAACATGTAGCAGTGCCTGGGAAAGATTTCTTACACAGGTTATTTTCTTGATCCAGTTGTCATAATGGCCAAGGTACTTTACATAAAATTGCTTTCAGCCAGTTTGTTTTTAGGTGCATATGAAGTGAAGATGAGAGGATCATAGAGGATGATGAGCAGCAGATAAGCAGGAGCCAGACTATGAGTCAATAAAAAAAAATTGTGGTATTATCTTTTCTATCGTATACTTTAAAATAGTCCAAGGCAGTTCTTTTAGAGTGGATTAACAATTATTAAAACAACTTGTTGTTTTTAAATTCTTTGAAAATTAGCCTAAGAAAATATATATTTCATGGATTTTCACAATTACAGGATATAAAGATACTATTTGATTAATGCAAGAATGTTCATAGTACCTGATAATACATAGAGTGTCTCCAAAATAAATACAGATTTATTATTACCTATCTTAGTTGATACAGAATAAGAAAAAACAAAAACCCAAATTGTGTGGGGATTTTTTTTTATCTAAAGCACAAACAAAACAAAAACAAAAAAAAAATCTGTCATTTGTATTCCAATTCTTAAGAATCGAATAATTTTGAAAGGCTTCTTTTCAGATCCAGTGGAATCATTCTGACTCATTTTCTATTAGCAAATGACCTGACATTTTATAATCTGTAATAGGTTTGGTAATATTTACATGGAGTTTTAAAAAACTAATATTATAGATTCTCATATTTGATAGCCATGGAAGATATTTCCTTTTGCATTAATTAAATACATGTATTTTGAGGCCCTATTTATGCAAATAGATGAAGAATGTATTACTTTCTATTTTATATGTGTGTGAAAATTAAAAATCCAAAACATGTCATTTACCTTCAGCCTTCCTCAACTCTTTAGGAAAGCTTACCATGAACATAAGAAGTTATTATAAAAATTAGTAAACAAGAACAAGCAAAAGAGAGAGAGAGACTCATAGATGGAAGGCAGATGACAGCTAGTGGGGTGGAGTTTAGGGGATGGAGGGATTGAGCAAACAGGGAAAAGGACTCATGTACAGGGACAACAGTGTGGTCGTTTCTGAGAGGAGGGTGTATAAGGGACTAAATGGTAATGGAAAATATAATAAAGATTAAATTTAAAAAAGAAGTGTATGTACACACATACATAATATTTATTAATTTATGTTGTTAGAGTCAGTTTTACTTAGTAATCATGGTAATCGCATGCCAGGCAATACCCATTTTCTCTAGTGATTACTGTCGCAACATTTACTTTTCAGAAGGTTATTTCCTTAATATGAATAGCTAGGAAAAACTTTCCCTGTTGAAAAACAGGTATAAACATCGATACCTAAGTTAAGAGAGTGATCTCATGCTGTTTGCTGTGTCTCCAGTGCAGAGATTCAGCAGGTTAAAGTCTGAGAATCCAGTAGGACTATTTATCAGGAGTAAAGAACTAGAACAATTTTAGTATGATGTGAAGACTTAAATTGTAAGCCTATTAATAGCAAAATATCTGTCAAACACTCTGAATATGTTGGGGCTGTGTGACAAACATGTAAAATCAAACCCTGGCACAGTAATTACAGGTAATTTGTGAACTGTTTCTAATTTCCTTACTGTGTGAATAATATCCCTACCCACTTGAGACAAGATTTGACTCTCTGCGGATCTCATTGAGGTTCTCACAGCTTGACACTGGCGACATTGTTTCAATATTCTCTAGGGTGCTCTTCCAATTTTCAGTTGGTCTTGAGTGAAAGGAAGGAAGATTGTGGTGTTAAACTCTGAGCAATTCTTTCTGTTTGTTATGTTCTCTATGGTTGGATCTACTGTTAAGTTTTGGCAACTTTTACTAATTATGGATTAGGGATTGAATATTATGGTTCAAGTACATGTTCAATAATTTCTTCTAGGTATGCCAAATAAAATAAATCATAAACCTTTCAGAATATTGTGTTTCATGCTAGTTGACTCGATAATTGTTAAAGACTCCTAGGTACTGCAAAATTGTTAGAAGGCGTTACCAACTAATCAGGGTAAGAACTCCAAGACCCGAAACTGTACTATTAACATCATCAGTGAGAAAAGGAAAAGCAAAATAATAATTATAACAATTGGCTTCTTTTTTGTTTCTAAAGATCATGCTCATCTTATTAATGTTCTTAAGTGCAAAAGTCAAAAAGCATTTAACATGCATATACTCATCCATCGTTAACATTTCTTTAACCTTATATGGTGGTGTTATTTGTGTTTAATTCCGTTCTGTTGTTTCTTTGTTTACATCTTTGACAAAGCATGTCATTTTTTGTTTTACCTATCTGTATTTTGCTACTGCATGTCAAAGTTTTTAAATGACTCAGTGAAAAAATGACTTCTTGTCATTTTAAATTTCACTCTAAATCTTGTGAACAATCACTTTGTTCTCAAACGCTGCTCCACATCTTTAGTTTGTGTAGGAGCACAAAGAGGAAGTGAACAAAAAATGACAAGAACTGTGAGGTACAGCTGGCTTTGTACCTGATAATCTGTTTCAGTTTGTTAAAATTAAGCCTAAATAAGATATATGTATTTGTAATTTGAATCCTTTGTGTTCCTTTTTTGTTTGCATGATATGATTTTGTTTTATATTTTGTTTTTTTCCACTCACCAGATGTTCCCATCACTTTGCTTCCCACTACTATCATCCCCTCCCTTACCACTGCAACAGTCACAGCCACTGTAGCCATAACCGCCAGCCCCACCACACCTGCAGCCACCAACAGCAGAAGAGGTATGGTATGCTTCTTTGTTATGGCCTGGAAAGCACATTAAATGGAACTTTAAAGGTTTTAATTTTTTAAGGGTAGAAAAATTGAGATCCAATTTTACTTAATCATAGGAAGTAATTAAGTCACCTAAATTACTATTAATTAAAGTGATTGGAATAGAATATGAGACAAATGTTATACTTTAATTTTAGTGTCACTTACAACTATTATGATAACATTCCAGAATATAGGTTAAAATTTGTTCCAGAATATAAACTAAAAGTATTCTACAACACTGGGCAAATTTAAACTGTGAACATGGACGCTGTTTATTTGCCTTGTCTTTTAAATGCGAATGAAGAAGTTAAGTTCAAAGATGCAGAGATAGTATCTGCTTTTATAAAAGCCTATTTAAATGTTAAGGAGTTGTTTATTTCTCTGTGACCAGATTGAAATACTCACTGTTGAATTTGTTCAAAATGGGCATAATGCACAGATCATTAAAAACTATATAAAAACAGAATGTTTAAGTAAGTATTTGATGTAGTACCCTAAAGTGATTTGCTGAGTGGACCCACTCATTCTAACAGAATGTTCTGAAAATGAATGTTCTAAAAACAAATGTTTTAGAGCTGCCCAGCATAATAGGAATTGATATTGGCTCCATGAGTATTTGCTAGTTATCAGTCTATTAATAAGCATTTTTGCTTCAAGAAAAATAACTTTGAAGAAACAACAGTATTTTTAAGGGCAGAACAAATATTTACATAGGCTTCACAAATACAAAAAAGTATTCCTGAGCAGTCATTAAGTGGTTAGTAGATGATGAAGAAACAAAGAGTTGAGTACATTACACAAAAACACATTTTAAACTTTACTTCTGCATAAGCGATGTTCGATGAAAATTTGCCTTATGTAAGCCTGTCTTTTTCTACTTCTTATATGTGTTTTGTGTCATGTTGGCTATACTAATGTGTGTTAACAATTTAACTTAAAATCATGAAGACCTACATCAATATATTTGTAATTAAAGTTGTACCATGGGAAGGCTTAGAAGTACTTTCCTTTACTTGTAAAGACTGTTCAATTAGACTGTTTTTCTTGAACTTTTAGTAATTCTCAATATTAAGTTGAGTTGCTAGCTTTCACTTCACAGTTATCATAGCATTTTTCTCTTGTTTCAAAAATAGTATTTGATAATTGCTAATTTTTCATAATTATGTCAAATATGTTATACAATGTACAAGATTGAGAACTAAAGTTTAATGATAGTAACAAAATAATTTTTCAAAAATACTATTTTTATTTTAGTATTACTAAATAAATTATATTTGAGCTAAATCTACAAGTGAGAAAAGTTTAAAGATCTTTCTTTTAACAATTTATGTAAAACTGGGAGAAAAATAATAAAGATTAAGAAAAGTTTAATGATACTTTATGATATTATGTGAAATGGAAAATGTCCAGGGTTCTACTTTGCTTTAATTTATTATTTTTTGAAGATTTCTGTGAACAGTAATTAAAATGAGATATAAATATTTCATACTGTTGCGGAAAAACAAACTCTTACACAATCTGGGGTGACGGAGTAAGCCTTTATTACACGTGTGGGCCCAGAGGAGACAGCTTCCAAATTCTGGGCGCTCAAACAAAGGATTTGCGAAGCTTATAAACCCTCCCTTCTGGGCTAACGCAAAGGAATGCAGAGGTTAGTTTAGATTTCCTTATTTGGTTGGTCAGTGTCCTTTTGCATGCCCTTATCTCCTGGCTGGCTCAGCGCAGGCTGGTACCACTATCTGAACTAGGGGAGGGGGACCCTCTGCTAAGGCCCACTTGGTTTTTGGTCACTTCCCTATATCAATACCAACAAAATCTCAATTATAATGTTACATTGCAATTTTACTAACAAATCATTTTGATAGAAAATGAGGGGGTATATTGATTTAAATTTTTATTTTAAAGACCTACTTATGGCCTATTAATCAGTTGTGCTTTCTTTCTTCAACAAATATTTATTGAGTACCTGCTATATATATGGGATGGTGCCGGGTCTTAAAATTACAGAAATTAAAGGCATTGCATCTTGATATGTTACTTATTGTATTTTAATCAACCTGTTTACATAAAATTAGTGTTATATGTTTTCAAGTAAATTTGCTTATTTGTGGGTTTCCTAAGATGTGTTGTGAACTTCGTATCGTGTACTTTAAAAGTGCTAATAGCGTTAATCTCCCTCAAATGAACACACAAATAGACAAGCTTCAGATGACACACACATGTGCACACAGCATTTGCTCTTTTTTTTAAACCAAATAGTTGAAAGACAGTATTTTTAATGTGGCCCCAATATGCATGGAAAGCAATGTACTTTGTAAGTTGGTCAATCCTAGTATTTATTTTATACAGAAAAAATAATAGCACTGATATTAAATATTAGTCTCGCTTATTTTTCCTTTCTGTTCTCAACAGTTGGGGTCTGAGGGAAGCCACCAAGCTCACCTGCATGGTCAATTGTTCTAGTCCATAACTGAGGGAGTGGGAGATTCAGTCAGTACATAAATATTGTTATGAATTTTGTACTCTATCCCTTTTAAGCTACTATACAATATTTATGGTATGCCCCTATTTGTGCATTACTTATTAAATTAGAGCTTTCACATACAATTATATTTTAAATGGAATTTATTTATAAATTAGTGAAAGGTAAAAATTATGGTAAAATATACATCATAGTAAGAATATGGTTGCTAAGAAAAGCTGAGAAGTAAAGAGAACTAAATATTTTCAGCTTGCAGATTTTTAAAAAAGATTATGTTCCGTCACTTTCATTCACAAATATGAAGTAAACTAATTATATTTTATTTTATTACATTTAAATGGAACTTCTTCAAATTTTATAAATGATAACATTTGTCTAACTATCTAATTAATTACCACAAATGAATCACTGTTTGTATGTCCTTTGACACTGTTTGACCAATCCTACTGTTGCTGATTTTTCCAACTTAAGGTATGGTGAAAATCAGTATAAAAAAATTAAAGATTCAATCCATGGCTGTATTATAAATTAAGATGAAATAGAGCAAAAGAAACTACTCAAATTGTCAGTCATAACCTTGTGAATCTACACATCTGTTCAGTTTGTACGTGAAATGTGTCTCTGTTTGATGGAAGAGGATCTTCAACCAAATGAGAGAAAAGCTCCCAATCAGCAAGAGCTTGTTACAAATAAGGTGTTAAAACACAGAGAAATGAGCAAAACTTGAACAGTCCTGGAAAAGATAGAAAGTAAGTGAGCCCTGGAGACATCTTCGGGTGTGAAGGTTTAGTTCGTCTATTTAGAAGGTCTTGGACAGTGAAACGAATGGAGCCTCAGTGATTTCATTAGGAAAATCAGAAACACTTAACAGAAGCACTTAACTCCCAGGGCGTCTTGAAAATCGGATATTATGTAGAGTTCCGGAAATATAATCAGCACTCAGAGTATGGCAGGATATTGCTCAGTTCTTTTTAACAGAATAGATGTGTTTACATGTAATCGGGTCATACAGTGAATACAATGCTACATTTTCCCATTATAATTACAGTTTTAATTCTGGCAAATATTTTTGGTGTTAGTGTAGTGATTACTTATTAGTTTTAGATCTATGTTAATTGATTATATGAAAAAGTTAGACAGCAATTGTATTAGAGCATATGGAACTTTATATGTATCTATCTATGTATCAGTCTATCTATTTATCCATCCATTTATCCATCCTTGAATTTAAAAATAGTTTATAAGCTTCCCATGTTATAGTATTCTTGATAAATATCATATATCTCAAATATTAAACATTTTTATTGATCTCAAGTTGTTTTCAATATATAAAATCATTGCTATAACACAATTTAATTTGTGCTTTTGGAAACTTCAGGGTTTTTTTCTTTTTCTTTCTTTTTTCTTTTTTTTAGACTGGGAGCCTGATTAGCCCTATTATTCAATATACATTAGAATAAATATATATATGTGAGTGTGTGTATATACACACACACACACACATATATATATTCTCTTGCAAATGTTTTTATAGTATTATTTGGTCACTATGATAAATTTTAATGAGTTAAATGTGATAATTTATCAAATTGTTCCAAATGACCTGATGTGATCTGTAATATTGATATTATTTTATCATGGTATGTTTTATTTAAAATTATTTTCTATTTTTAATCATAGAAAATTTTAAGTTTATAATAACTATGTCATAATCTAGAAATCTTTATCAGTATCCTCATTATACAGATGATATAAAGGTATTGAAAATTTAGGAAACACAGATTAGACATATTGGCATATATCAATGTCTATGTATATCATAATTTTTATTTATTTTTTAAAGATTTTATTTATTTATTTTTAAAGAGAGGTGAAGGGAGGGAGAAAGTGAGGGAGAGAAGCATCACTGTGTGGTGGCCTTTCGTACACCTGCACTGAGAGGCTGGCCTACAACCCAGGCATGTGCCCTGACTGGGAATCAGACTGGCAGCCCTTTGGTTTGCAGGCCAGCATTCAATCCACTGAGCCACACCAACCAGGGCTATTTATTACAATTTTTAAATTAGAATTTACAACTCTAACTTTACACTTATCAAGAGGGAATAACTAAACTGCTATTAGCTATCTGTTTTTATCTCTGCAAGACCGCAAATGTCCTAAAAGAAATAGATATGGAGCAAAGATATATCTCATATATTTCCTATCCTAAAACTATTAGTGTGTTCAAATATTTCATGCATTTCAATGTAATAGATGGGGAAATATTCTAGAAATGGTGATAAATTATTTGTACAATCTATGTAAAAATCCAAATTAATTACTTGTTCAAATATAGATCTAGTTTTACATCTATGACAGATGTTAAGGATAACTTTATATTAATAAAATCATATCATTTATGTAGTAATCTATGGGGGTGGCTCCACCTGCAGAGCTCCTCCTGGCCACCATAGTTGAGGATAATTCTACCAAGACATGATCTGCTTGGGGAGGAGGGCTGACTAGTCTCTCAGAGGAGAAAGGCATTTTAGCCACTCTCTCAATGGGTTTTTATTAAGTTTATCTTGCATAGGGATGCACATCAAAGAAAGAAGGTATGGTTTACAGATAACATTTCTGGGACCACAGGGTTCCATCCTTTTGAGTCAGGGTCTGGTAGACAGAGTGAAGCCAATTGGCTTTAAAACCTTGGGAAACAAACTTATTTTGTGGTTGTAACCTTAGTATTTAAATTGAGGACATTCTTAGCAAAACAGGTTTCACAGTATTTTAAGCATTCTTTCTTAGGCCTGATCACCCCCCTGCCAGGAACCCCAGTTCCAGCACAGGGCTGTACCGTGCGCTTCAGTATTATTTCAGGGTTGAATCAGGGAGGGGAAGCAAGGCAGCCAAGAGATTAGGAGACTTCTTGCAGATAGGATGAGGACTCAGGCTATGACAAAGCTGAGGGGTGAGGGTCCATCACCCCTTTTTCTGCAGACCCCTAAGTCTTTCCCTGATGGTCCCTTCATGACTGTGTCTGTCTCAGGTTGTCCATCCCTTGAGGAATCTTACCTGTTGTTGACTATACAGCCATCCTCCAGGGGCCAAGCAGGGTGAAGTAAAGGGGCCAGAGGCTGCGCCCCTGCTAGGAGGATAAGTTTTGTCTCCTTAGTGGCTTATGGTCCCAAGGTTCCCTAACCATGGGGCTTTTATGCCTGTGGGTATGGTTAGAGCTCCTGAAACCAAGCAGGATGGTTTCCAACAGTAATCTCAATCAATTTATAAATTATAATGAGATTAACTGTAATGGAACCTTAATTCAGGGTAGCACAGCAAAACAAAAGTAATTATTTTAGTTGGATTTTAATGGAAAAAAGGATTATTTTAATTTAAGAAATCAACCATATCAAATTATCTGTAACCTGCATAATAATGATCAACCACACAAAATTTAGAGATGGGTGCTGTTGTGTTGGTCCTACACTATTGATAATAATGCTCTTATTTAGGAATGCCTGAGGCTCTCACCTGGGTCCTTATCACAGATAGAGAGAGAACAAGCAAGTTCACAGACCTGGGACTCTGTTTTTATTAGGATCCAAGGATGAGTGTCTAGTGTTTTGTGGGTTGGCTCTTTAATGGCAAACTTAAAACAAAATAGAAAGAACACCATTACAGTGTGGGAAGGGAAGAGAGGAGTTCCTCAAAGCCATCAGTTATCTAGGATACCTGGGCTTTCTGAAGGAGGGAACTTCACAGGTTGCATAGCCTAGTCTTCATCTGGTTGTTTTGATAGTAACTGTTTCATATTGCTGGCAATATATTGATTAAATATGGAGGTCTTCTGAAATGAATGCCTTAGCAACCAAAAGCTTCATTTAAAGCCCTCATACCACAGATCCTGAATTCTTTACAATTAAATTGCACAGTAATTGTGTTACTAGTGTTTAAAAATGTAATAATAAAGGAAATATTTTAAATCATCTATGTACAATAAGATGAATTATAGCATATATCTAGAATGAATATAGCTCTAGTCCAGAATTATAGACCCACAATTTTTAGCCCATATACTGCTATTGTACTTTTAAATCATGTGAATCATAAAGTTTAATTATTTAACTGTAAATGAACTTGGGGACCTGTTTGACATAGCTATCTTGAAAGATCTTAAGAAATAACTACTTTCAATCTCTATAGGTTTTCTGAAGCTTAGTGATTTATAAAGAATAAGACAGGTACACACAGTTAAACTACAGCAACTGAAAAGTTGCTGCAGTATTTGCTTTGTGCCAGCATAGAGAAATTGAGATGGGTTATAAAATTCTATTCATATTTAATGAGCATTTTAAACTAACTGCAATTGGCTAAATGTTAATGATAAAATAGTATTTTATATGCAAATTTCTTTATATTGATTATTATTTTGTCTCTGATTTCAGACTACAATATGCTAAAATAAAACAAATGCATATACATGCACTTCAAACACATGGTTTGAAGCATTTATTTAATTATAATTAATTCAGTTTAAAAAGTAATAATGATTTGACCTGTGCTTTATTATCTATTTCCTTCAAGTCAAAAAAAATTCCAGTCTATATTTTATTTGTTTTCAATAATGTGTCCTCTCCCTTTTGAATTAGATACTTAAAAATATTGAAGACAAAGAGATAAAAAAGCATTTATCAAAATAAAAGAAAAAGAAAGCCAACACTGAAAAAGAATGAATGGAGTAAAATCATTCTGGCTCTAAGTTAATGACTATAAAAACACTGAAATAGAGCACTTACAATTGTAAAATATATCATCTTGACACAGTTAAATCTGAAAGTGTGCAAATCAAGAAGTTGTTTATGAGCTTATGTTATGAGTGTTTAGCTATTAAAAATGTTCCTGGTTTTATTGGTGGTAATAAAACACAATTTGCATGGTGTTGTAAGATTTTAAAAATTAAGTGTCAATATGTTGTTTTTTTTCACTTGTCAAAAATCAAGCAATAATTCAGTTTCCAGATGGTCCTTATAATGAGACCTGCTTATCTGCAAAAAGGCAGGTTTCCACATTTAGCTAAATAATTATAGCTAAATTTCCATTAGTCCTTTAAAAAACATAATTATTATATGAAGTTGACTCAGTTTTAAAACTAAATATATGAAACCATAGTTCATTATGACAAAAAGGATCCTAAAAATATTTCTTACTTGGAAAGAACAAGCACCACATATGTTCTATAGTTGCAGGCTCTCCAACCTTGCTTGTGAGAGCCACATTGTTAGTGCTAAAGGCAGTGGCTACAGCCTGGGTGTGAGTGGACATGCAGAGTGGGTTTTGGGGCTTTCAGTCAGCTGATACGTGTGTGTGTGTGTGTATGTATATATGTATGTATATAGGTAGATAGATATTATATATGTAGATAGATAAATAAAATCAGTTTTCTTCAAGTATTTACCAAATGCCATAAAATAGGCATTAAAATTTATTTTATTTTTATAAAGATTCTACCTGTTTATTTTTAGAGAGGGGAAGGGAAGTAGAAAGAGGGAGAGAAACATCAATGTGTGGTTGCCTCTGGCACTCCCCTTACCGGAGACCTGGCCTGCAACCCAGGCATGTGCCCTGACTAGGAATCAAACAGTGACTCTTTGAGTCACAGGCTGGCACTAAATCCACTAAAACTTTCAAATATAAATGTAAATATAAATGTAAATATACGTAGACACAGACATAGACATATACACATATATATTTGCAATACCACTTATTATGGGAAACAGAACATTTATACCCCGTTTTATTTACTAAGAACACTCTTGTGGATTGTGCACTTTAAAGTGGCAAACATTTTTAAAGGGTTTCTTTATTTGGCTTAGATCAATTTACACAGAAACCTTTGTTCTATTAGTTTATATTTCTTTTAAGTAAATAGTCTACTTGTTTTTACTTTTATAAATGCAGGAATAGTTCACTGATTTTATGATAATAATTCTAGATTTAATATAATCTAATAATATATACAGTTCCTGCAAAACAACTTCCAAGAAAAAGAAAAGTTTCCTAGTAGACTGTGTGCCATTTTCTTTAATTCATTTTATATAATATGTATATACACATAAATATTAAATTAAAAATTTTGATAATTATTGTATTCCAGAAAGCCCATCACTTATAAAATATCAAGATTAAATGAATTACTTATTATTAGAATAATAATCTGTTATATATTTTAAAATTCATCCTGCATATATGAATAAATGTATTTCTTGAACATCTTTAAAGTTATTTTAAAAATCATTAATAAACTAAACTGGTTGTATCTTTCTTACTAACCAACATATTAAATTGATGAGCCGTGCCTTTGAAGCTGAAAAGATTGCCGGCACTGCTCTGGCTTCCTTGACACTCCACATGAAAAACACAGTTAATAACCTCCTATGTAAGCTTGGTGAGACACCGAATTGATACTAATTAAACCAACTTTGGAATAGAAGGTGACCTTGACTTCAGCTGGAACTTTCTGCTAGGACAATAAATAAGGGCAAGTGCCACAAAGCATGATTCCTGAGAAGGATCTAATATAATTTATTCATTTCAGAGAGTTGGTGGAATTCAATAAGTGCTTGGATAATTGTAATATTTTAAAATATCTCTCACTTCAATAATACAGTAGTTTTTTATTTCTTTAGATTTCAAGTAATCTCCTGTTAGCTTTCCATATTTACTTAAATTAACCTGTGGCCAGAAAATTAAAAGCTGCTTGATGTAAAGTGGGCATAAGTTGAATGCAAGGCAAGGATACAGATTTTTCCAAATGACTTCTCCAATATGTACATAATATTTGTACAATTTTAGTATTAGAACTGCTTATGCTTAAGCTGCAGTAACACCGGCTTTTAAATAAAGTAATGCTTTTACGAAATGATTAAGAAAAAATTACTAAAAGGAAATCATCCCAGTAGGTACACAGGTTTAATCTATTGAAAGAAAAACTTTCAAGTCCAATGATCTATAGCAGTTCCACAAGTAAAATTTGAGTTCAATAATGCTAAAAGGAGTCTATAAAGTTACTGTAAATGCTAACTGTTAAGTAAGAACAGAAATTAAACTTTCTTTGCCAATACTGTTTAAAGAATTACATTGGTGTAAAGGGAATTTTGTTGAAAGTGTTCACTATAATAAACAAAAATACCCAATTTAAGTCCAGTTATTTTTCATTTTAGAGAAAGAAATAAACTCAAATATTCCCAGGACTATTTTATTTAACTCACTAGTAAGCAAAGAATGCTAAGTAATGAGTGTTTAAGATAAAAGCATATTTGAACTAACATGAGAAACTGGACTGGATTCACTGAGAAACATATTTTTTCAAAAGCATTTGAGCCTAATTTGATGTCTAACGACCAAGTTCCCTAATAAGAAAACACGCTCTTGGTGTAGCCTGTATTAAACTGGGTAAGTTACAATGGTCTAATACATTTCTTCCCTTGAAGTTGCGTTCTTTAAATATTGATGAAAAACCTTTTTTTTTTTTTTTTTGCAGTTTAGACTGTGTTACTCATCAGCAGGAACTGATGACAGTCTCAAAACATACCTATAGACTTTTTAATGACATTTTCACAGAAGTATGGATAGAGATTCATAATGGCTGAAGAAGCAGGAGAGTACTCTCAGCAGCGAGGTGTTTATCTGCACTGGATCTGAAGGAAATGTGTGGGCTATCAGATTCAGAGAAGAACTGGAGGCAGAAAAGGGCAGCTTGAAAAGAGCAGTAGTCAGAGAAGGTCACAGCCAGTATCCAAACCTAAATCAAATGGGAACATTGGGGGACAAATGATCAGTATCGAGCTTCTTTCTTCCCCTGCTTTCCAGAAATTTCCCATTAACTAACTCCACCTGAAAATCAGAGGTCAAGGAACCTGAATGAAGCAGTGCAGAGAAGTCAGCCTGTCAGAGCACAGAGCAAGGCAAACAAGGATGCAGGATGGATTTGGGGACCGAAAGGAAAATGAACAGAGGGACATGCATGTGTTTAGAATGTCATCAGAGTTGTTTAAAATATGTCATCTAATTTGATCACTTGGGGTAATTACATGACTATTTTAGTTTTGGATTTTTTCTTATTAATATACATATTTCAAGTCTATAATAGAAAACTAATAATGGAGCTAGTAATGGTGGTAAAATACCAGCCCTCGCAATTCATTCAAATATTTAATTTCCCTGGTAAAGCAACAGTCAAAAAGAAAAGAAGAAAAACCACTGTAGATGGTAGAGGGCAGATTATGAAGCTTGATACAGCTGGCTTTGTTATTATATTTTTAAAACCCTTTAAAAATCTATTTTTACCCTTTACATATCCTAATTTCTAAGAATTACTCATTTTAAATCTTGCTATAAAGAATACCCATCTAATTCATTGAGTAGCAATAGATTCCTAATTTGCAACGTTCTCATATCTACTTGTATGAACTCAAACCATTCTTTTATTTGAATGAGATGCTTTGAAAATCATTGTGGTTCTGGGAGGCAGGGTGATAAAGCTCTGAAAATGAGCCAATCATAAGTTAATAATAAACTGATATATATGTATATGTCTTATTAACTTTCTATTAAAGAATTTTAGTGTCACATACACAAATAATTTTCAGTGTCAAGGTAACAACTGTTCAGAAAAGAAAATCATTTTCTTCATGAAAGATTTTAGAAACCATAATTACAGTCTTTAATATATAACATAATATATCTGTCTTAAATGTTTTTAAAGTATGTATATATTATTAATTCAGCTACATTGGTAGATAGAAAATAGGTAAAATAAAAATGATTTAACTTTTCACTCTAAAGTATACCTATTTGTCTATACTACACCTTGTGACCCTCTACGTTTTACAACTGACAGGCCAGAAAGTTTTGTTTAGAGTGAGATTTTTTTTTTCCTCACCAGAGGAAATTTTTTCATTGCTTTTAGAGAGAGTGAAAGGGAGAAAGAGAAACATTGGTCAGTTGATCGCCTCCCTTTTGCCTTGGACTTGGGATTGAACTGAACTCTAAGTATGTGATGTGCCCTGATCAGAATTGAACCCTCAACTGTTTGGTTACCAAGGGAATGCTCTAACCAACTGAGCTACATTGGCCAGGGCAAGAATCCTTTTTAAAAGACTAGGAATAAAAGTTTAACTTTTCTCAAGTTTCTAGATATTTTATTCTATAGTTTGAGAGTTAGTTGAAAATTGAGCACACATCTGAAAATGCTGTTTTAGGGAACAAAAATCCTCATGTGCTTTTCTTTTAGCCCTGCCAGGTTAATCCAGATATATTCCCATTTAATTTTAACTCAAAAGAAAAAGACTACAAATGAGAAGAAAGTTCTAATAGCGGTTCATTTTAATACTCCATATTAATATTTATAATTTAATCAATATATGGCAATCTATCCATGTAGGATTTTTCCATGATAATATATCAACACGGGGTTTTAAATATAGTATACAGCATGTTCTCAGGGTAGAGACATTCTTTCACTGGGCTAACGAGGAAGAATATCTGGATTCAGCATGAGATAGTGAAAGTAATTGCTGGGGCAAGACTTTTTGGTGTCATCTTTATTTACCCTCTGGACATGTGATCTGAGGCAAGACAATTTATCTATCCGGATGCCAGCTAGCTATGTGAATTCCAATGTCTTCTCAGCTCCTGAATTCTATGGAATACAATATGCCTATGAGAGTTCTTTGCCAGGAACCAGCAGAGTTTCTGGTGGTTTTCATTCAGAAGTGGTGTATAAAATCTTTCTTCCAATGACATTATTTAAATATTTTTTAATAATTTCTTCCCATCTCTTCTTCTATCCTTTCCATTTTCACATTCATTTCTCTCCAAGTGTTTTCTCTTCCAAGTCTTTATACACCTAGAGCTGGTTCTATATGTAAAATTCCCATCCTCACAGCATGTTGGTAAAATAAATATTGAGTTCCAGCTGTGATGTGCACAAAACTAAAGTATATGGTCAAGTTTTGCAGTTCTGTATTTGAGTCCAAGTCTCTTCTGATCAACCACTTCATAACCAAATCCCCAGCATAAATCAACTTTCTGATATTATTTTATGTTGGAATTTAAGACTAATCCCTTTTAAATGAATTAAAATGGTTATGGAAAAATAAAATGGTGAAGAGCATGGCTTCTGGATTCATATCATCTGGGCTCTTTTTACCATTTTGTCACGGACAAGGCTTGCAACTTTTCTTAAGCTCTGTGCTTCTGTTTTTAGATTAAAAAAAAAGTGCAGATATTAAAAACAGCATCAACTTTAGAAAATAGTTTTGTAATAAAATATATTTATACATTTAACTTACTTAAAACAATGCCTTGCTCACAATATTCAATGTTTTAGTTTTTATAATAAGTATGAACAATTTTTCTAACCATCTTAAAATTATAGGATAAAAATGACTTTTTTGGTGAGTACCAATGAGATTCAATGACACTTGATAGATGAAGGCTACAGTGTATGAAAGATAAATCATTCTCTAAAAATCACATAATTTCTTTTTTAAATCTAGAACTTAAGGATTTACTATGTGATTTAAAGTAAGATAAAAGTCATACTGAAAGTCTTAATTATTCAGTTCAATTAAATCAATGATCAAATACATCAGAAATAATTTCAAGCAAAAGTAATATATTTTGTAATAAATTTTCCTCACCAAATATTAACAAGCATTTACAAGGGTCTTCACTAGCATAAATATTTAATTTGGATTTCAGGTTCTTGATATATAAGTTAGACTTGAATCTCCAGTTTTCCCATCACAAAAATGATTTATTTATTTATTTATTTATTATTCAATATTTAATTGTTGTTCTATTACAATTATCCCAGTTTTACCCCCTTTCCTCTCCTCTGCCTAGCCCACTCCCTGCTCCCACAGCCAATCCCCACCCTGTTGTCCATGTCCATGGGTCATTCGTGCATGTCCCTTGACTAGTTCTTTCTCCTTCTTTCCACCATTTTTCCCCTTCCCCTCTGGTGGCTGCCAGTGTGTTCCTTGTTTCCCTGCCTCTTCAAAAATGCTTTATTAAACTACAGTAACCAGAGGAGGAAGGGGGGAGGAATATAACAGGGGAAAGAAGGGGTCAAGGAACATGTATAAACGATCTATGAACAAAGCCAAAGGAGGGGTAGGAGTGAGTGTGGTAGCTGCCGATGGGTGGGGCAGGGGAAAGTGGTGGGGGGAAAATGGGGACAACTGTAGTTGAATGACAATTAAAAAAATTTAATTTTTTTTAAAGTTATTCTAAGCATCAAAGCAAGAATTAATTCAAGTGTCCTGTCATTGTCATAATATGGGTGATTTTCTAAATATGAGGAAACTATTATTATAATATATATTTAAGGTATCCCATTTTTTTTTAATTTAGGCTTGCTTATATTAAATGACACCATTTTATGTCAAAATATTATCATTATTTATCATTAATTAGTGCAACTTAATACTCATATTTGATGTATTGACCTAATGAAGCCGCTAACCTCAAAACAACCCCTTATATATTCAATTGATTGAAACACATTTAAACTCCTGCAGTAAATTAAAGAACTTTATGAAATTTTTGGGAAATTACCTAAAAACATTTAAGACTTGGCACACTTATTTCTCATTGTTTAGTTATATTTTTAAATTTCTTAACTTTCCAGTAACTTTTAAAGGTTTTCTATAATCATATTTTAAATAAATTTATCACAGTTAAGTTTGTTTAAAAAAATGTTAAGCAAAATAAAGAAAAATTTCTATCCTTATCCTATACCCTTGAGATAAACTGTTACATTTTGGAAATATTATTGTGGAGATTTCATTATGATTATATATATGTACGCTGTTTATACAAAAAATTGTTGATGTGAAATACTAAATTATATTTTCTTTATTGTTTTTCTATCATGATATCTCACTATGTTAGTATAATTCTGCATCTCTTTTGATATTTGCTTGAGTTTAAAATAAAAATTATGATTTCTAATAATGTCTTCCTGTTTACAGTGAAAAATTTTAAATATAGAGATTTTATGGTTTCAAGTATATATTGAAAATAAAAGAAAGACAATGACTATTGTAATTTTTCAAAGTCCAAGACAATTAAAAGATCCAGTGAACATTATGGTAAAATAGTGTTTTACCTATTTATTCAGTGGAATGATTTAATCAAAATTTCATATTTTATAGGATCTAAATATCTTAATAATTTACTTTTCAATATGTGGCAAGATATACTTATGTTGAAAAGTTATTCTTCTTAAAATTATACTAATATTGATTTTAAAGTAAAATGAAAGTTCTTCAGTATTATAATGATATACAAATGGTATAAATAAACTTCTACTTAATAATATTACTTAACATTTTATTCTTGCTTAAGTAATACTCAAGATAACATAATAATATATTTATCTCATGCAAAGTTTATCTACCACAATATTCTTAAATAATTTTTCTATTTACTTGGAAATTTAAAAATAGCAAAATATTCCCCAGCTGGTGTGGCTCAGTGGATTGAGTACAGGCCTATGAGCCAAAGGGCGGCTGGTTCAATTCCCAATCAGGGCACATGCCTGGGTTGTGGGCCAGGTCCCCAGTAGGACGTATGTGAGAGGCAACCACACAGCAATGCTTCTCTCCCTCTCTTCCCCTCTCTCTAAAAAAAATAAATAAAATTGTTTTAAAAATACTAAAATATTAGAATGATAGAAACGATCTTCAGAACCATGCAGCCTAGCTCT
>PVKM010004614.1:0-43049 GCA_004027735.1 Carollia perspicillata
ATGTTGGGTGCATATATATTTACAATGTTTATGTCTTCTTGGTGGAGTCTTCCCTTGAGTATTATGAAGTGACCTTCTGGGTCTCTCTTTATGGCTCTTTTTTTGAAGTCTATTTTGTCTGATTTGAGTATTCCTACCCCGGCTTTTTTTTCTTGTCCATTTGCTTGGAAAATTTGTTTCCAGCCTTTCACTTTCATTCTGTGTAGGTCTTTTGTCCTGAGGTGGGTCTCTTGTAGGCAGCATATGTGTGGGTCATGCTTTCTTATCCATTTAGTTATTCTGTGTCTTTTGATTGGAGCCTTTAATCCATTTACATTTATGGTTATTATGGGTAGGTACCCATAATAACCTTATTGTCATTTTTGTACCTATGTTCCTCTCTGTCTCTCTCTTTTCCTTCCTTTCCTTACAGCAGTCCCTTCAGCATCTCTCACAGAGCTGGATTGGTGGATGTATTTTCTTTTAGACTTCTTTTGTCTTAGAAGCTCTTTATTTGGCCTTCTATCTTGATTGAGAGCCTTGCTGGGTGAAGAAGCCTAGGTTGTAGTCCTCTGGTTCTCATTACTTGGAATATTTCTTGCCATTCCCTTCTGGCTTAGAGCTTTTCCACTGAGAATTCAGCAGCTAAGCTTACTGTGGCTCCCTTGTATGTTACTTCCTTCTTCTTTGCTGCCTTTAAGATTCTCTCTTTGTCTTGGAATTTTCCATTTTTATTATGATGTGTCTTGAAGTGGGCCTCTTTGGGTTCCTGTTGATTGGGACTCTCTGTGTTTCCTGTATTTGTGTGACTTTTTCTCTCATCAAATTAGGGAAGTTTTCCATCATTACTTTTTCAAATAGGTTTTCTATCCCTTGCTCTTCTTCTTCTCCTTCTTCTCCATATAATATAATCCCTATTATATGGATATTATTACATTTCATATTGTCTTGCATTTTTCTTAATCCCTGTTCATTCTTTCTGAGCCTCTTTTCCTTTTCTTGCTCTTTTGGGGTGATTTTTTTCTACTTTGTCCTCCAACTCGCTGATCTGGTGTTCTGTTTCATCTATCCTGCTTTTGATTCCTTCCACTGTGTTCCTCAGTTCAGCAATTGTATTCTTCACTTCCTCTTGGCCCTTGTTTATGGTTTCTATTTCCTTTTTCATATTGATATAGTTTGCAGTGAGTTGATTGTAGTTCTCCTGTAGTTTCTGGTAGTTTATTGTCATCTCATGGAACTTCCTGATAACCAGTTCTTTGAATTCAATATCTGATAGCTGACTTGCTTCCATTTCATTTTGCATTCTTTCTGAGGCTTCCTCCTTTCCTTTCATTTGGGGATTGTTTCTTTGTCTTCCCATTGTTTATGAGACTCTTCTTGTTAGCTTCAGCTTCTTAAGTGGATTTGTTCTCACTCCCAGGGTTTATGGTGGGAACTGCTGTGGTAGAATACCTGTGAGATTCATTGGTGCAGTCTCCTTTGGGTATCCTGGTGTTCACCGTTTCTACCTACTCTTTTTTGTGCTCAATTGGAGGGTAGGCAAAATGGTTTAAGACAGCAGGAGAGTATTCTATGATATTTACAGTAGCAGCTGGTATATAAGAGATAGGAGTTCTTTTGGCTATGTATAGTGTTGATGGTGATCTTCAACTCAACTGGCCACTTTTAAGAAAGAATGGGAAGAAGGTAAGACTCTTGTTGGGGAGGGAAGGGTTGTGAGTTGGATCTAGAAAGCAGTGAGCTTGTGGGAGGTCAGGTTCTGAGGTAACTTGAGAATAAAGGATAGTAAATAGATGTAGTGTGTGAGAGAATAGAGTTAACCTCTAAAATGATAATGTTCAGGAGACTGAGATGTGGGCTAAAATCCAGGAAGGGTTCTGTGAAGTATTTACAGTTGTGTGAAACAGCAATTATTTACAATAATATTAGAGCAACACTCAAATGCCAGAATCTATGTGATCTGAATAACATGAATGGGGGTATAGGTCTTTGAGGTGTGTGCTGATGGAACACAAGTCACGTGAAGGACAGTAAATTAGCAATACGATGTAGGAGAGAGAACAGGGAAAACCTGTCGAATGATACAATATAACCTGCCAAGCAAAGAAGATTATACAGAAATTGGAGGAATACAAAAATACTATTAAAATAAAAGATGTAAGAATAATGAAAAAAAGAATAATACAAATATGCAGTAACTTGTAGTTTCTCTGCAATAGTGGAGTGAAATTTGTCTCACTGTCTCAGCTGTTGAGTTTCCCTCTCTTTGAGTTCACCTGTGGTCCTTTCAACAGTCCGAAGTTCTTTTTTTCCTCACTTGTAGGTATTAAAAAAAAAAAGCCAAGAGAAGGGAGAAAGAAGAGATAAAATTGGAAAGAAGGGACAAAGAACTAAAACAAGAAAGAAGGAAAGAGAGGAAAAAGAAATTGAAAGATAAAACAGTAATAAAAATTTTTTAAAATAAAAAATTGCTTAAAAATAGCATTAAAAAAAGAACACACCTCTTATTGGTTTCAAACTGGCCAAACCAGTTTTTCTGGTCTTGCTGGCACAGGAGGCTGAGGGGTAACTTGGTGTGGCACTCTCCCTTCCCGATGTTTACTCAGCCTGTCTTTCAAGCACTTTCCCAAGAGCTAGTCTGGCTCCTTTCCCCAATATTACATGGGGGAATCCAGGTTTTCTTCAGAGTGCTTTTTCCCTGGGGGCTATTGCTGTAGTCTGGGGTGCAGGGGTGCCCCCTCGGCTAGGCTGCCTCAGTCCCACAAGTTTGGGCACAAACCCTTCCCAGTGCTATTGGGGGAAGCAGTGCCTTCTGCGTAATCTCAGGGTCTCTGCCTGGCTGGGTGGGAGTCAGCTGTGGGGCTGTCACAGCAGATTCCCCAAACAGTCTTACTGTTTGATAAATTCCTCCTACTCAAGCCTGCCACCCCATGTAGCCCAATTCTCCAGCCAGACCAGTGACTATCGGGGCCAGTGCCTGTCTCTGCATGACTCTCAGCTCTACCAAGCTGGTGGCCACAGACTCCGCTGGTGATCACGGCCCCCATGTGTTTTGCCTCTTCATCCTTTCCCCCCTCTCTGCGACCAGGCCTCTCCTGATGTTGCTCAGGAAGGGAGGGAGCAGTTGGCCCAGCTCTCTCCCAAGGACTCTGTGGCAGGCCCTCCACTTTCAAGGAGTCTGTGGTAGACCCTGTGCCAGCTCTGGGTGCCAGACCTGGGGCTATAGCTGACCCGCCCCTGTGCTGGTCCCCTGGACCGTACTGTCCTGAAATATCCTTCTTACCATCTGGTTTTTCAGTGTCCACTACAATTTTCGGACTCTTATTTTCAAATATGCTGGGGTACTGTTGGCTGTCTCCTCTGTTCCTCCATGAATTAGCCAGGTTTTCCTCCTGTGTGTAGGGGGAAGTGAAATCCACTCCATCCTACTCCGTTGCCATCTTCCCTCTCCGTGTCATTATTCTTGAGGTTTCTAGTTTATATTTTCATGCTTTGTTGGTCTGTTTTTTACATCAGGGTTATTCTAGTTTTAAAAAAATAAATTGGTAAAATAATATTTGCCTTCCTCTGACTGGTTTATTTCACTTAACATAATGTTTTCCAGGTCCTCATATGTGGAATCTAATGAACAAACTGAACTAATAAGCAGAATAGAGACAGACCCACAGATAGAGAGCAGGCTGACAGCTAAGGTTGGGAGGCTAGGGGTGGAGGGATCAAGCAAAAAGGAGAAAGGGCTCATGGACATGGACAAGTGTAGTGATTGTGGGGAAAGGGGTATAAGGGGACTAAATGGTAATGGAAAAATAAAATTAAAAAAATGAAAATAAGCGAAAAAAAAAGTGAATTGGGAAATATTTCCTCCTCTTTGATTTTCTGGAAGATATTGTGTAGAAATAGTGCTAATTCTTCCTTAAGCATTTGACAGACTTCTCTAGTGAAATCATCTGGGCCTGAGGATATCTTTTTTGAGAATTTTTAATTTAAGTACAAAGTTGTCTTGTTGATATCTTCAAGGTCTGTAATAGTCCTTGTTTCATTCCTGATACTGGTAATTTGAATCTTCTCTCTGTTTTTCTTTTGTCAAGTTTGCTAGAGGTTTTTCCTTTTTTAAGTATATTTATTGATTATGTTATTACAGTTGTCCTAATTTTCCCCCTTGCCCTACTCTACCCAGTATCCAATTCTCTCCAGCAATCCTCCCTTATTTCATGTCCATGGGCCATGCATATAAGTTATTTGGCTTCTCCATTTCCTATAGTATTCTTGACCTCCTCCTGTCTATTTTGTATCTACCAATTTTGCTTTTTAATCCCTGAACCTTTTCACCTATTTTTCCCCTTCACCTTCCCAGCTGATAATCCCCCAAGTGATCTTCATGCCTATGATTCTGTTCCTGTTCTAGTTGTTTGCTCAGTTATTTTTGTTGTTGATGTCTAGATTCTGTTGTTGATAGTAGTGAATTTGTTGCCTTTTAATGTTCATAGTTTTGATCATCTTCTTTTTCTTAGATAAGTCCCTTTTACATTTCATATAATAAGGGCTTGGAGATGATGAACTCCTTTAGTTTTACCTTGTCTGGGAAGCACTTTATCTGCCCTTCTATTCTAAATGATAGCTTTGCTGGATAGAGTAATCTAGTGGTAGGTCCCTGCCTTTCATCGCTTTGAATGCTTCTTACCAGTCCCCTCTTGCATGAAAAATTCCTTTTGAGAAATCAGCTGATAGTCTTATGAGAACTACTTTGTAGGTAACTCTCTGCTTTTCTCTTGCTACTTTTAAGATTCTCTATCTTTTACCTTTGGCATTTTAATTATTTGCATTTTGGTGTATATCTCTTTGGATCCAACTTGTTTGGGACTCTCTGTGCTTCTTAGACTTGCATGTCTATTTCATTCACCAAATTAGGGAAGTTTTCCTTCATTATTTTTTCCAAATAAGTTTTCAATTTCTTGCTCTTCTTCTCCTTCTGGCATCCCTATGATTTGGATGTTGGCAGTTTTGGAGATGTCCCAGAGTCTTTTTATACTCTCCTTGTTTTTGTTTGTTTGTTTGTTTGTTTGAATTCCTGTTTCTTCATTCTGTTCTGGTTGAATATTTATTTATTCCTTATGCTCCAAATCATTGACTCGAGCCCCAGATTCCTTCCCTTCACTGTTGGTTTCCCATAGATTTTTTTTTTATTTCACTTAGTGTAGCTTTTATTTCTTCCTTTATGTTGTTGCCATACTCAATGAATTCTGCGAGCATCCTGATCACCAGTGGTTTGAACTCTGCATCTGATAGGCTGGCTATCTCTGTTTCATTTAGTTGTTTTTCTGGGGTTTTGATCTGTTCTTTCATTTGGGTCATGTTTCTTTGTCTACTCAATTTGGCAGCCTCTATGTGTTTGTTTCTGTGTATTAGGTACAGCTGCTTTGACTCTCTGTAAAAGGCACCTGTAAATTGTGTGGGGCAGAGCCTTAGGTAGTCACCAGGGTGGGGTAACCCACTTCATTGCTTTGTGGCTTTGTGTGGCGGGAGGGCTTGGAGAGGGTATTGTGCTGCTGCCTATGTTCTGGGGGTTTGTCCAGCACTTTCCCCATTTCTAGTCACTTCTCCCTCTCTCCATATGGGACTGGCACCCTTCCAGCTGTTGCCCTGGTGCCGAATCCCTAGTGGGTGTGTTTGCATATGTTTTAAGACCATGCAGGCCCTTTAAGCACAGCCCCCTGAAAATCTGGCAGTATATTCCACCACCCCAACCCCGAATGGTTTTTACAGCCAACAGTTATGGGGATTTATCCTCCCAGTGCTGGAACTCTGGGCTGTGCAGTCTGGCCTGGGGCTGGGATCCACTGTTCCCAAAGTATCCTTCCTGATTTTTATCCACCACACATAAATGTGGTACTGACCATGCCCATTCTGCCACCACAGCTGCCTCTCTGGACCATGCCACATCTCCTCACCTCTCTGTCCTATCTCTGCATCTCCACCCCTCCTAACTGTCTGGATGAATGTGGCTTCTTTAAATCCTTTGTTGTCAGACTTCCATACAGTTTGATTTTATGACAGTTATGGGTGTTGTTTTGAGATTTAGTTGTAATTCCCTTTTGTGGTTGCACAGGGAGGTGAAGCATGTCTACCTTTGCCTCCATCTTGACTGGAAGTCAATTTTGATAGAGGTTTTTCAATTTTATTAGCCTTTTCGAAGAATCCACTTTTTCCCATTGATTTTCTCTAATTTTTGGTTTCAATTTCAATGATTTTTTTGCTCTTATTTGTACTCTTTGTAATTGCTTTGGGTTATTGTACTCTTTTTTCCTAGTTTTTGGGCATGTGAGCTTTAGGTAAGTCTTTTATTCTTTTCATGTAAGCATTTAGTGCTGTAAATTTTCCTCTTAACACTGCTTCAGCTGTGCCTCACAAATTTTGGTGTGTTGTATTTCATTTTCATTTAGTTAATGTAATTTCTGATTTCTCTGAGAGTTCCTCTTTGATTCATAAATTACTTGGAAATATGTTTTTTATTTTCCATTTGTTTTCTAGTATTCATTTCTAATTTGATTTCATTGTGGTTAGAGAATATACTATGTATGACTTCAACTCTTGTAAATCTATTCAGGTTTGTCTTATAGCCCAGGTATAGTCTATCTTGGTATTTGTTCCATAAGCACTTGAAAATAATGTGCATTCTACTGTTGTTGGGGAGGTGAGGTATTCTATATATGTAGATGAGATCATGCAGGTTGCTAGTAGTGTTGAACTATTCAATACGCTCACTTATTTTCTATCTAGTTGTTCTATTCATAATAGTTGAGAGAGGACTATAGATGTCTCCAAGTGTAACTATGGATTTGTCTATTTCTCTTTTCAATTTTATCAGTTCTGCTCAAATATTTTGTAGTTCTTTTTTGATGCATACATATTTAGGATCATTATATCATCTTGGTCATCATTTTTTTTTTTGCAATGACCGTCTCTTTCTCCAATAATTTTCTTTGCTCTGAAACCTGATTTATCTGCTATTAATATAGCCATTCCTTCTTTGTTTTTTTTAGTATTTACATCACATATTTTCCCATCCTTTTACTTTCAACCTGCCTGTATTGTTTAATTTGAAGTGAGTTACTTTTAACAGTATATAGATGTGTAATGTGTTTTTTGTCCACTCTGCCAATCTGTGTCTTTAATCACCATTTAAACTTACTGAAATTAGTGATGTGTTAGGACTTAAGTCTAACATTTTAATTTTTTTCTCTGTGTACATTTTGGTTTTTATTTCTGTTTTCTTTTTTTTTTTCTGCCTTACTGTCGGTTACTTAAAATTTATTAAAATCCCATTTTTATTTATCTCTAGTTTGGGATATATCTCTTCATATAGATTTTTTAGTGGTTGCTATAGATATTACATTATATATACACAATTTATCTGAGTTTATTTGTGTTGTTATTGCCACTTTGAGTGAAGCATAAAATTTTTACATCCCTTTATCCTCCTTCATTTATAATAACATTGTCTTCAATTTTTATTCTATATACATTAAAAACTACATCAGATATTGCAGTAATTTTTGTTTCTACCATCAAACATAATTTAGAAACTCAAACCAAACAAGCAAGCAAAATATAACCAAAGACAGTGAAATAGAAAACAGGCTGAGAGTAACCAGAGGGGAAAGGGGAGGGAATTTCAGGGGAAAAGGGGGAGGGGTCACAGGAACAAATATAAAGGACACATGGACAAAAACTAAGGGGAGTGCAAATGGGAGGGAGGAGGGGAGCACTAGGGGGGTGGACTGGGATGGGAGTAAAAGACAGAAAACTACTTGAACAACAACTAAAATAAAAAATTTAAAAAAAAAGAAAATGAGACAAAGAATAAAATAATGTTATATTCTAAAAAAAAAGAAACTCAAGAGGAGAAGGAAGTCTGGGGTGTGTGTGTGTGTGTGTGTGTGTGTGTGTGTGTGTGTGTGTGTGTGTGTTTCTGTGTTGTTACTTCTTTCCTGATATTCCAGAATTCGTTCTTTCATAATTTCCTTCTGTTTAGAGAGCTTCCTATAGCCATTCTTTTAAAATAGGTCTTCTAGTGATGAATTTTCTTAGTTTTCCTTCATCTGAGCATGTCTTGATTTCCCCTTCATTCCTGAATGATATTTTTGTCTGGATATAGAATTTGGGATTGACAATCTTCTCTTCCAGTAGTTAAAAAATATTGTCCCACTTTCTTCTGGCTATACAACTTATGATGATACATCATATGTTTTTCAAATTATTTTTCTCATACAGGTAAGGTATTATTTCTCCATGCTTTCAAGATTTTTGTCTTTGTCTTTCGCTTTCAGACATTTGGCTAAGATGTATATTGGTGTGAATTTCTTTGGGTTTATCTTATTGGGGTTTGCTTAGTGACTTGATTAAAGTTTTATGTCTTTTGCCAAATTTAGGAGTTTTGAGGCATTTTAAAAATACATTTATTATAGCCCTACTTTCTTTCTTCTCTCCTTCTGGAGCTCTGATGCCATTAATGTTATCTTGTTCATTATAATCCAACAGGTCCCTGAGGCCCTTTTTATTTTTTCAGTCTTTGTTTTTTTATATTGGGTAACTTTTGCTGTCCTGTTTTTTAGTTCATTGATTTTTTGTGTGTCCTCCCTTCTCCTGTGTAAACTATTCACTTAGATTTTTGTTTTCAATATTGTATTTTAAGTTTCTAAGACTTTTATTTGATTCTTCTTTATAACTTCTATTTATCTCTCAAGAGTTGCTATTTCTTTCACAAGAATTTATATTTTTTCATTTGGTTCATGCATATCTGTGATCGAAACATTTTTATGATGGCTGCTTTGTCATATGATTTTAACATTTCTGTTATCTTGATTTTGGTATTTATTGACTGTCTTTTCTCTATTGACTATCATTCAGAGGGCTTCCTGATTCTTAGTATGATGAGTGATTCTTGATTGAATTTACACATTTTGGGTATTATGTTATGAGACTTTGGATCATATTTAAAATTTCTATTTTAGATGGCTTCCTCTGACAGCACTCAGGCAGGGGAAAATGGTTGCTGCCTCATTGCTGCCACCTAGAGGCAAAAGTTCAGGTTCCCTACTTGGCATTTTTTGTTAACCGTGTAGGAAAGTTCTTTTTCCTGAGCCTCCACTGATACTTCCCTTTCTGGGAGGCTTAAGGTGCCTTCTTGCTGCTCCCCACTTGACCTGTTCTGACACCACAGAGAAGGGAGAGGCCTCCTTACTGCTGAATGGTGCTGGACGTTCTGACTCTCCATAAGGCCTCCTCTGACACCACCTCAATAGGGAAATTAAGTGGCTCCTTGTTACTCCCATCTTGGTGTACATGCCTGTGCTCCCAGCATAGATGAAAGTCTCTATATTCAGACTTTTCTACCACCACCTTGGCTGTGGTGATATCAGAAAAGACCTTCTGATATCCTAGCCAGTGTGGAAGTATAGGCTGCCCACTCAGCCTTTGTTGACATGAATGGGGATGAGACTACATTTTTTTACGATGTTTGGCAAGCTCTGGTTATGACTTATTTTGTTTGTGCCCATTAGCATTTCCCCAGACCTGGGATATATAAGGCAAAAAAGAAAACCCATGGAATTTATCATGTGTTTTTCCTTCAAACTCAAGGTCCCTAGCAGGTCTGCCTTCTTAATGTAATGGAAGCCTTCTTTATTACATTAAGACTCTTCTAATCAGATTGTTTGTTTTATAGTCTTGAGTTTTAAAATGAGTTTATATATCCTAGATATTAGTCCTTTAACAGATATGTGTTTTGCAAATATTTTCATCTAATGAGTTATACCAGAGGAAACAAGCAAAAGTCTCCATAATATTTTAAGCCATTATCCTGAGATTTCCAAGACTTATCTCTCCATATCCTTAATAAATTCAAAATTAAGTATACTAAATATGGTGCTAAGTGGGTACTAGACTTATCAGGGGGATCACTTCATAAATTATGTAAATGTATAACCACTATGCTGTATACCTGAAGTGTACATAAAATACTATTGTGTCAATTGTAATTGAAAAATTAAAAAATTAATGTCTAAATTGAGTAATTTTTAATTAAAAGTCAAATGTCTTGCAAAAAATGAATGTAGACACAGACCTTACATTCTTTACAAAACTTAATTCAAAATTAATCATGCACCTAAACATAAACTGTAAAACCATAAAACTGGAAGATAACCTAAACAAAACCCTACATGATTTTGGGTAAGGTGATGACTTTTTAGATATAACACTAAAGGCATAATCTATAAAACCAGTCATTGATAAGCTAAAATTTATTAAAATTAAAAACTTCTGCTCTGTGAAAGATAATGCCAAGAGAATGAGAAGACAAGCCATAAAATGGAAGAAAATATTTGTAAAAGATACATCTAATAAAGGACTGTTATCCAAAATATGCAAATAAATCTTAAAACACACCATAAAAAACAAACAACCTAATAAGAAAATGGGACAAAGACCTGAACAGACAATTCACCAAAGAACATAGACAGATAGCAAAAAAGTATATGAACAGATTCTGTATGTCATATATCATCAGTGAAATGCAAATTAAAATAACAATGAAATATACCTACACACCAATTAGACTAGCCAAAATCTGGAACACTAATAATGTCAAATGCTGGTGAGGATGTAGAGCAATAAAGAACTCTTATTCATTTTTGGTGGGAATGCAAATGGTACACCCACATTACAAGACAGTTTGGCAGTTTCTTACAAACTAAATATACTCCTATATGATCCAGTAATTGAGCTCCTTGGTATTTACCCAAAGGAGTTGAAAGCTTATGTTCACACAAAACATGCATACAATGTTTGCGGTAGCTTTATTCAAATTGCCAAAACATGGAAGCAACCAAGATGTCCTTCAGTAGGTGAATGGATAAATAAACTGTTAGTGAAAGTATTTGGCATGATACTTTAATAGTGTATACATGCCATTATATATTTGTCCAAACCCATAGAATCGAAAACATCAAAAGTAAACCCTGATGAAAACTATAGATTTTAGGTGATTATGATGTGTCAGTGTAAGTTCATCAATTGTAACAAATGTACCACTTTGTGGCAGATGTTGATAATGAGGGAAGTGATGCATGTGGAATAGATGGAAAAATTTCTGTGCCTTTTCTTAATTTTGCCATGAGCCTAAAACTACAACCTAAAACCTAAAATGTATTTTAAAAAACCCAGTGTCTTGCCCTGGCTCATGTAGCTCAGTGGATTGAGTGTGGGCCTGTGAACCAACTGGTTGCCAGTTCAATTCCCAGTCAGGGTACATGCCTGGGTTGTAGGCCAGGTCCCCAGTAGGAGGTGCTACAGAGGCCTACCACACATGGATGTTTCACTCCCTCTCTTTCTCCTTCCCTTTTCCTCTCTCTAAAAATAAATAAAATCTTTTTTAAAAATCCAGTGTCTATTAAAACAGTTAAACTAAGTAAACATTAAGCACTATGGTTTTTCTTTTAGTTGATGAAAAAAAATATAAATCTTGAACATATTCAGTATGTCTCACCAGCCCTATTAATTAACAGCTTCTCAAGCCCCAGTTGTAAACTTGAGTTCTGATGAGTATGTGAACCCTGGATCTTAGTGCAAGTGTCAAGATCCCTTCTGGGGAATTGTCTCTGAATTGCCAGCTCCCTGGACTTCAGCCAGTTTGTATTTTGAGTGAAAGCTCCAAACTTGCAATAGTATATTGATTGCTCTCCAGCTAATCATAGGGAAAGCATTAGTTGGCTGTTTTGGCATCTTTGTTCAGCTAAAAATGATTATTTCTCTGGCCCCTAATGAAAATATATATTCTTCATTTTTTCCTATGATGAGGGTGCAGAATATCCTTCAATTTTATTAAGTATAAAGTTAATGTATGCCTTTGAATAGTCTTTGAGAAGTTATACAAGGTAGGTTTTCTCTCTAGAGGAAGAGGAGCACATCACCTACACTTCCCTTTCAGTCATAAAATTTGCTGATTTAAACTTACACAAAGTGAAAGCCTGGCCTGCCTCTCTAGCCTTATCTACTACCACCCCTCTTCATACATTCTCCCCTCAGGACACAATTTTCCTCTTAAATTTTCATAATTTTAACATCCTATTCCTTCTATAGAAATACTTTTTAGCTGGGTCAATCTTTTCTCCAAGACCAGATCTTAAGTATGACCTTTTATGAAGATTTCTCTGGTTGCAAGCTATTAGACATTATGCATTCTGTTCCATGGTCTTTCAGTGTACCACAGGAAATGTCTCCATTATCAAAGTACTCTTTTTATCAAAGTACTGTCTGAATGCTGGGCATTCACACTCCTTGTGGACCCCAACATGGGTACAGTATCCAACAGCCTGCTTCCCTAGCTCTCTCCCATGGCTAGTTCAGGGTTTTTCCCCAGGCCTACCATAGGCCCCCAGCACTCTTCTTGGTCACCTAGAACAGCAGTCCCCAGCATTTTTGGAACCAGGGAACAGTTTCATGAAAGACAATTTTTCCATGGACCAGGGGTGTAGGGATGGTTTGGGGATGATTCAAGCACATTACATTCAAGCTCATCTTCTGCTGTATGGCCTAGTACTGTTCCGTGGCCCTGGGTGTTGGGGATCCCTGACCTAGAACATCAGGGAGATTTTCCATTTTATTTTCAAGTTTAAATTCATCATCCTTCTCCCAGTCTTTCTATCTTTACCTTTAGGCAAAGCAGGTTAGAATAGTGGCTAAGAATACAGACTGCCTGGGTTTGAATATCATCCCTGTGACTTTTTAGTTCTGTGATCCTGGGCAAGTTACTGAACCTCTCCAAGTCTCTGATATTCCCCTCTGCAAAATGGGGATGACAATAGCAGCACCTGCCTCACAGAGTTGTTATAGTATTAAATATTTGTAATACATAGTAAACATTGTGTTTTTGAGATAAAAATGCTTAAACTATGAGGTGGGAGTATCTTTTCAAATTGGCATAGTAGGCACACCCTTTTCTCCTTTAGAGTACTTTTCTACTAAAAGTGGCTCATTAAGTTTAGAAATAAGTATACCTGAGACAAGAAACCCCTCCCCTTCTCAAGTCTCCTATAATTTTGGTTTACTTCCCAAAATGAACAGATTGAAAGTTTCTTGAGGGCAAGAACCACAGTGCAGACATTTTAAACTCCTTGGCACCTACTAGACACAGGGTTTATTCCCATCATTCTTAAAATTAAATCCAGAGTACTTACAATAACCCACTTACCAGGCCCCTGGCTTCTTTCCCAAATTTATTTCCTACCCTTCTTTGTCTTATTCCACTCTAGCCACATTAGCTTTCATGCTGTTCTTGGACCATGACAAGATGATTCTGTCTCAGCCTATTGTCCTTGCTAATGCCTCTGCCTAAATATTTTTTCTTCAGATAGGCTCCTTACCTGACTTCATTTAGGTCACTTCTCAGATATCACCTCCTAATAGAGGCATTCCCTGACCACACTTTCTAAAATAGCATTGGCCCCATACATCCTCGTCAGTCAGTCTACCCTTTACCCTGCTTTCTCTGTCTTCATAGCACTTATTATTACCTGACATATATTTATTGAGTTAAGCCCCATGAGAACTCAGGTCTTGTCTGTTTTGTTCATTGCTTTGCCCCAGTACCTTGAACAGTGCTTGCTTGGCTCTCAATAACTAACAAATGAATCAATCGTTCAATGATTAAATAAATGAATGAATTCAGTGCTAGTACCTGTGAAAAAGGGGATACACAACAGTTCTGTTCACTCCTAGAATTTTGAATACTTTATAACTTTTATTCCATGATTTGTCTTTCAGCTTTAGCATTTTCAAATTAGATCAATATTCATGTGTGGGTTTTGTTTTGATTTTATAGACACCACATTGATAAAATTTAAAATCCAATTTAACTCAAATCCAAGTATCAAACAAAATAGCTGTTTTATTTGTTCTCCATCCCAAGGGGAAAGAGTGTGTATGATTGTGTGTGTGTGTGTGTGTGTGTGTGTGTGTGTGTGTGTGTGTGTGAGAGAGAGAGAGAGAGAGAGAGAGAGAGAGAGAGAGAGAGAGAGAGAGAGAATGAGAACAGTTACCTGCAGTGAGGAAATTAGATAGAATTAGGTAGTCGCTTGGGGAGGTTGGAGCAGGGCAGTCCATGTTCCTTAGAAGGGAAATCATTAATTTCAGTTCTGCATGTTCTGTAAACTATTGCTCCAAAATCCTTTTAATAACCCAACTGAAAACCAAAGAAATTAAAGCCTGATGAACTAGAGGTTTGTAAATATAAATATATAAGAGCAGGGAATTTCTCGGGGGCTTATGCAGAACATTGTGGAATCATGTAAAAATGTATTAAGAGAATGTCCAAAAGGGAGGTAGCTATATGGTACCTGCTCACCAGCTCATATCTTCCCCCAACAAGGGAAGCTATGATCTGGGAATTGCCCTCTTTGTTCTGGGAACTTCTTCACCATGAAGTAGGTTCCTGCTCCTAGAGCCTAAATTCTATATAAGCAGCTTCTCTCTATTATGTACAAAGCCACTGACAGTTGAAGGGAGGCTCCCAGCCTGCCTTAGAAGACAAGACCCCACGTAAGTCAAAACAGCAGCCAGTACTTTAAAGAAACCATATGAAAATCTGTTTTTAAATGTATGGGAGCATTTTTTTTTAGGATGGTGGATCTCAAACTTTAGCATGCATCAGAATCACTTGGAAGGCTTGTTAAAATTCAGATTGCTAGGCTCCACTCCCAGAGTCTCTGATTCACAGGAATTTAGAAAGCAAAGAACTTGGATTCAAGCCTTGTGTGTTTTACTTCATCTCTGAACCTGAGCTTATTCTTTTCTAAAGTAGAGTTTATAATGTTGTAGTAAGGATTAAATGGAATGATATCTGTGAAAGTTCTTTGTGAAGTGTAAACATGGTATACTAATATCAGTCATTAAATGACTTCACAAATGGTACTTGCTGCCACCCCGTCCACCAGATTTCCCTGTGTTTTGTCCCCTTTCCACCCAGCTTTGTCCCAACCAACTCCACCCAGGCACCCAGAAAGAAACTAAAGCCAAGAAGTTCCTGAATAGCAAAAAAAATTTTTTTTCTCAATTCACTGGACACAGCCTTGATGCTGACTTTGATTTGACCTCCTTTTTCCTCTGCCTGTCTCCCATCAACTTACTCCATGTTTTTCCAGCCCTGGCAGCCTCTAAGAGTAAAGAACCACTCCCAGTACTAACATTGAGGTAAAAACTGTCAGATGGAGTTTTTAAAAAATTATTAGAATAAACAGAAGAATCTACTGCTAAGCAGGAAAGCATTTATTGGGGAAATTATTTTGCTAGGTTGGTGGGCTCTAGGCTGATTTCCTTAAGGAGAAAATCTACATGTTTGAAATAGTTAAATGGAAGCATAAGTATACTTGCAGATTCCTAACTTTCAGACAGTTCCGACAGTTGCCACGGTACATGATGTATCTATGTAGAATGGTGTCCTTTTTCTTTGGAAACCTTTTCTCATTCAAAATTAATGCATGTATAGTATAGGAAATTTCAAAATTTTAAATAAGTGTGAAAAAATAAAAATGGCTCTTAATTCTGCCATACAGGTATAAATACCTACTGATAAGATAGTGTGTTTTCATCCAGACTTTTAATATGTGTATGCTTATATATCAATATATATGTATATGCATATATATTTTGAAATTTGACTGGTACTATGCATAGGTTTGTATACCATTTTTCTTTCACTTAGGATTATATTGTGAGCCTTTTCCAAGATCATTAAGTAGTCTTCAAAAGCATGGTTTTTAATGGCAGACTATTATTGCTTCATGTACATGTATAATTTTTCACCTAACTCTCCCTAAATGTTGTATGGTTAGGATATTCCTAATTTTACTATCATAAATAACCCTGCAGTGGATGACACTTCGTGTATGTAAATCGATGTGTGTATTTCTAATTGCTATCTTAGGAGAGACTGCTAAGAGTGGAAAAAGTGGATCAAAGGGTAGGAACTTTTTTTAAATTTTTTAATTGATGATATGTTTTTGTTATTTTAAAGATTTTATTTTTATTTATTTATTTTAAGAGAGAAGGGGAGGAAGGGAGAATGAGAGGGAGAGAAACATCAATGTGTGGTTGCTTCTCATGTGTCCCCTACTGGGGACCTGGCCCGCAACCCAGGCATGTCCACTGAGTGGGACTCGAACTGGTGACACTTTGGTTCACAGTCCACACTCAATCCACTGAGCTACACCAGCCAGGGCTGTTTTTGTTATTTTAATACATTTAAATAATCTTCTTTGTGGTATAATTTACATAGAATAAACTACATGTATTTAAAAGGCACAATTCAGTAACAAATTTATATTCTGTGAAACTGTTGCCACAGTCAATATACAGAACATTTCTAAAATAGATATAATTTACATGCCATAAAATTCTTTACTTTCAAGTATGTGATTCAGTGATTTTTAGTATATTCACAAGGTTGTGTGACCATTACTGATGTCTAATTCTAGAAAAACGTATGGAGCACTTCACAAATTTGCATACCATCCTTGTGCAGGAATCATGCTAATCTCTGTATCATTTCAGTTTCAGTATATGTTGGCTGAAGCAAGCACAGTGGGAACATTTTTTGTCACTTGATAATGTATGACAGATTTCTGTCTAGCAAATGTGTATCTATATCCATTCCCACCCAGCCTATTCACATAATTTGACAGCACAACAAACAAACTTGTATCTAAAATCAAACTCATGTCTCCTGCAGCCAGCTCCTGCTTCCAACTTCCCTATCTAGCTTACTGATACCACCATTCTCACAGGTATTTCAGTCATCTTAACTCTTCTCTTTTCTCCATATTTGATTAGTAGTCCAACCCTGTTGACTCTGTCTTACATATCTTCTATTACATTCTTCCCTTTTCTCCATCCCCACTGTGATTGATCTAGTTCTGCCTTTCATGTGTATTGCACTAGCCTACTCACTTCTCTGTTTTCAGCATTTAGCCACATAATTCATCCTCCATGTAACTACAAGAATAACCTTTTAAAATAATGCTTTTACCATGTTGCTCTCCTAGCCTGGAACCTCCAAAGCCTCTCTCTTGCCTATTGAATTACATAAATTAAATGCTTTAACCTCACAGTTAAAGCCTACCATGTTCTTGCATCATTCTAATTTTACTTCCTTTGTGCCTTGTAGAAACTGTGTGTCCTTCCTGCAGTGTATTCCTGCTTTTCCCACTCTTATTGATACAAAACCTGGCACAATCTCTCCTCCAGTCTTCTCCAGTTGAAATTGTACTGAGTCTTCAAAAAAATTAGCTCAGAGCCTCCGTGAAGTCCTCTTTGATTCAACCCCTGTGCTTTCTCTTTTATTTAACTCTCATTTTGTTAGCATTTCCTTCATGACGTGACATTTTGTCCTTTTTAATGGTTACTTAGGTGTTTTTATTCACCCCCCCCCACCATTACACTGTAAATTCCTTGAGCACAGAGATTATATTTTCTTAGTTTTGGTGTGTTCCATAGTAATACCTCTCCAAGCACCTTAAATGCAGATCGAAGCTCCATAAATGCTGAAATAAAAGAATGGTAAAGACCACCAACATTTTTTAGAACTATTAATGACTCAGTTTTGGGAACAAATTCTGTGCTTAGAAGGAAAAGATGCCAGATGACCCAAATGTCATGGTTTATTCTTCCTTTTCCCTTACTCTCCACATTCAATCCATTAACAAATACTGTCTACTCTACCTCTTCAAGATAGCTAATCAAACCTCTTTCTCCCTGAACAAACTGCTTCTTCCCTGAACAAACCACCATTATCTCTTATCCATAAGAGCCATTTAAACTGATTCCCCAGCTTTTACTCTTTTCTTACCTAAATCCATCAGCCAAGTGACATCTTTATACAACTTAGACTGTGGTAGTACCCTGCTTAACAACCCCCAGTAGCTACTAATTGCACTGAGAATAAAATGAAACTACTTACCTTGACTTTGGAAAACTCCATGATCTGGCCTTAGCACTTCCCAAACCTCATCTTCTATCACTGTCTACCTTCCTCACTATGCCCTAGCTGTGCTGAGCATTGGCCCTTCCTCGTTGTCATGTTTGCTCAAAGCAGAGAGAGAAGGTACTTTTGGATCTATGGGGTCCTGGCTATTGTTAGCTATTCTAGGGTTTCATGTCTTTAGTAGTGCGGATAGCCAGAAGTAATTCTAAGGGCTTTGAGACTTAACTTTGGGAAAAGCTTTGGGATTCCATCTTTCTCCAGAAAAGTAGTATCTCCAATAATGAATTTGAGATGAGAGGTATTTAGCTTAAAGGGAGAAGAAAGGGAATCTTGTATTATTCTTATAACCTCCTTCCCAAGGGATGCTATACATATTTCTGCTAGAAACCAGAGCTGGAGGGCAAGCATCCTCCATCTTCTTTATCACTCTTGGTATTAGTGTAGGAAATTGAGCATCACAGTGAAGCTGACTCTACAGATGCTTCTCTGTGAAACTGTTGTCATTTTCCTTGTGCACTCTTCTGAAGTCTCCATCAGCCCTCTGGTATTGCACCCTTGCCTTTTGTATATGCAAGAAAGAAAAGCCCACTTTCATTATTCAGTTCTTAACTTGCTCCCCTTGCTTCTAGAAGCTATGGTATATGCACCATTCAGCTCTTTGCCTTTGGGATAATTAACAAAAAAACAGTCTATGATGTGTATGTCTTATCAGACTATCCATAGAAAAACTAGAATATGTTCCCCAGCCCACTCTGAAAGAGAATTACACATGTTGCTTTTTTAAATTCCTAAGCGTTTTCTAGACCCTAATATTTTCAAAACTCTCCCAAATGATTCATATAGTTGTGGCCTTCCAACCTTATTTAGAAAAAGAAATATCCCTATGTTTTAAAGATTCCAATGTAAAAATGGAGAATGAAAACAGCCCTAAACAGAGGAAGCTATCACTGTTTACTTAGAAGGCCAAAAGGCACCCTCTGACACAGACCAAGCATTTGGGGGAGTCTTTATTTCCACCCCAACATTCCCTTCCTTTCTTAGCCATTTCCCTAGGTTTCTTTTGGCCAGAGATGCATCCTGAGATGGAGGGTAGATAAAGGTATCCAGCAGATTTATATGAAAGATCTTGACCTGGCTATTCAGATAATTGAAGGGAGGTGGAAGAGGTGGGAAAAGTAGGGAGGCAGAACTTTGCAACAAAACCTTCGTCTACATAAAGTACTCATATCTCACATGACTCATTATAACTTTCCCAGACTGAAAGGAAAGCCATTGTCCTAAAAATTCTCTTTAAAATTGTACATATGTACACACACATACACAAAGATATATGTGCACATACATGCACGTATACACAAATCTATACTCATAAACATACACACACACACATAGACATGTGCCTTTACACACATAGACATCCCTGTTCCTCTTTGGTTGGGTCTGTAGTAAGGATCTCTGTATCACCAGGCTTCAAGGTCCCTCAACTAACAATGAGGAGTGAGTGGGCCTTTGTAGCTCTGTGTCCATCCCTGGTGATCAAGCAGGTTTCCCCCTCTTCTGTCAGATAAGCAAGCCATGCATTGTTCTGTCCACCAATATACAGGCTTCCTTTCCTGCTGAGCCAGAATGAGCTTGGACTCCTTCATGTGGGGCAAGTGGAATGTGCTGATGTGGGAGGCTGGAAGAGCCACAAAGAGTAAACAAAGGTAATCAAGGACACTCTTTTGTGCTTTTCCTTATCTAAACACTTTCATAAGAGGAGAGAGCCTACAGTAGCTATGGCCGAGATGCCTGACTAAGTACAACCCAAGCAACAGAGACCATATTTTCCTTCTTGCCCTAGGGTATGGCAGAGTCATGGTTCTCTTTCTGCTTGCCCCTTACCTGGCCCCCCTCTAAGTATGTCTTGAAGAGTCTGCTAGGAGCCAGGATCAGAGTCAGTACTGTCTAAAGATATTGGGGTGACAGCCCACTAATACAGCTAGAGATTGACTCCTTCCAGAATTGGTCCTCCTCTATCCTCCCACCTCTCCCAACAGTCTTTACAAGGACTCTTCTGGGAGCTAGCTTCTGGCATATATGCTACTTCTCCCTGCATATGCCCACACCCCAATGCACCCATGCTCACTTCTTTTCATCTGAGTGCTTGGAAAGAAGCAGTTATTTTTACCTACCCAGGTTATACTTGGTCATATTATCTGGAACTCAGCTCTGCTAAGTGAGAAGGTGCCCCCTTTATCCCCACCTCATCTCTCAGCCTCTTTCTCTAATCCTATACTAGCCAAACTGCTCACATTACTCTCTTATCTTTCCTTGCCCAAGAATTTCTTAAGTATATGTTGTCTATGTCCACCTGCTTATTCTATCATCTCATCTGGTGACTACCCAAATCATACTCCCACCTGCCTCCCTACTCCAACCAGTCCCATGAACATGCTTGTGCTTCTAGTCATAATTTCCTTAATTCACCTGGCCACTGACAGGGCCAGACTGCTATCAAACTTGTTATTTACTTTGTTAGGAAGTAGGGATCAGCAAGCCTCACTAGAGAAGCACTTTTAAGGCCTTGGTTACTGAGTGGAAGGGTAAATATACTTGGCGACCAGAAAATTAGGAAAGGCCGGACATCCAGACCTGAGTAATGGCATGAGGAGACTATTTATTTTGATGTTTATTTGTTTGTTTGTTTCATACCAGGGCTTATTCCTTAGTGTACTCTTAATGGTTTTATACTCCCTAGTGTATTGTCAAAGTCTAGGTATGATACCTGCAGCATCAGCATTACTGTGGAGTTTGTTAGAAGGTCAGAATATAGAGCTCACTCTAGACCTTTTCTTTAAAAAAAGATTTATGTATTTATTTATTTTTAGAGAGAGGGGAAGGCAGGGCAAAAGAGAGGGAGAGAAACATTAATGTGTGCTTGCCCCTTGCACACTCCCAACTGGGGATCTAGCCTGCAACCCAGGCATGTGCTGTAACTGGGAATCGAATTGGCAACCCTTTGGTTCATAGGCCAGCACTCAACTCACTGAGCCACACCAGCTAACGCTCACTCTAGACCTTTTGAATTAGAACCTACATGTTAACAAGATGCCTTTAGTTTAGTATACCTACCAAAGTTTGAGAAGCTTTCTTCTAGAGTACTGTGTTTGGCTTTTGAATCTTCTCTTAACTAGTCCTTTCTCTTTCATCTTCATTTGGATTGAAGAAGTTATTTTTCTTGCTACTAATGGTATCTTGCCTATTATTATTTTTGGTAGAGGGTAATAGTAATAACAGATACCATTTATTGAATGTCTTTGAGATTCTGTGACATTGCAGAAATTGCAATGTTCCCAAACTGTGACATGCTCAAGGCATAACAACTAGTTAGCAGTAAAGCTGAGACTCCATGCCAGATCCATATACCCACAAAAATTACCAAACTTTTTCTATACCATATTTATACCAAAGGAGGGCCTATGGACTTACTTGAATGGTACCTGACTTTTGTAGAATAGATAAACATCCACCCTGACTTCCCTAGGAGGTACAGAGGGGAGAGAGGGGAAGTGGCCTCTAGCCTACGGGCATGACTTCCCCAGAGAGGAAAGGCCCTAGCATATTTTTCATCTAGTGGGAGCTCACGTAAGCCCTTTCAGGAGCCAGAATTTGCTGGAATTGGGACCAGAGGCCAAAGGAAACTAGAATGGGGATCAGGACTATTATGAAGGGAAATCCCCAAGCGAAATTAAATTCTAATGCCTGAGCTTGGACTTTTAGAATATACAACAAACACATGTGGTGTTATTCTGGGTTCTGGCTATTGCACAGGTCAGTGAGGACACCACTGAAGCCCTAGCCTGGGACCTAGGACTATTATATCTAGCATACTATAGCTTGAAAGGTTGTTTGTGATGATGAAGTCCAATATTTTGTTTTGCAGAGAGGAAACAGAAGCTCAGAGATGGGGAGTAAGTTGTCATAGGTCAGAGCAAATTCATGGCAGAGGCAGGGATGCTGAATATGAATGCCACTCTTCTGGAGGTAGAGCCTCTGGGGTAAAATGGAGTTTTCTTTGGGTCTGCTCAGTTGCCCATAGGAAGCACAGACCCAATATATATGGCCCAGAATGGCTTGTGAGTCTTTATATCTCAACAGGACCTTCACCTTAGAAAATCTCTAGGTCACATTCCCCCAGCAGTGTAAAATCAGTGCAGTGCTTTTTGCTCTTCCAGCCCTGGAGGCTACTAGGCCTGGCTGGTCTGGGCTTTCCTTTTCTGTGGCCCAGAGGACCTGCGGAGATGGCTGGGTGGGGTCAACTCAGTCCAGGAAGCACAGGAATTCTTTTAAGTGTATGTATCTGGGGTATTTTTCTCTCTCACTTACGTGTATTTTTAAAAATTCTCTTTAGACACCCACTTTATCTTTCCCAAACATCATTTCCTTGCTCCTTTCCTGAGTTCTAGCAGTGGCTGGGGGCCCAACTTCCTTATTGGCCTCTGAGCTGTGGAAGTAGGCGGACCAGTGCTCAGAGGAGGCTGGAGTAGGGAAGAAGGGGGCTGTTTATACTACTGGAACTGCCTTTCACCCTTCCCTTTGCCACCAGGGTGCTGGCTGGTTTCTTGAGCAGTGTCTTTACTCCTATACAGTTAACACTGTCTTTCACTCACTAAGACTGTGGCCACATCTAGGGCCAACCAGGCTGATGGTCATACCTTGCCTTCAATTCCACTCCTTTCTGTTCTTGGAACTGGGACCTGACTGTGCCTGGGCACCTTGGATCACACTCAGGAACTTGGGCTGATGGCCCCTCATCTCAGGAGGTCTTAACAGGAAGGCAGATGGCTCTCAGCTAAGGGATGATCCAACTTGCAAAAAGAAGCCTTGGAATCTGGCTGGAGGGGTTGTTGATGAGCGTCTGAGTTGGCTGCTCCTAAACCATCTCCCAACCCTGGGCAACTTCCTGGTAGGTACAACTAGTAGCCATGGTTGCCATGGCTGCTGCCCCTCTCCCCACTTCTGCTTTCTTTCTTTAATATCCCTTACTTTTTGCTTCCTAAGAAAGGAGTTTTGGGGTAATAAATGATAGGGTGTGTGTTTAATGTTAGTCCTGACATGTCCTTAGAAGTAAGGAATAGTTTCTTCTAAGGAATAGAATAGTCTGGAAATGCCTGGCTAGTGGTTCCCATTTTCTTACCTCTCTGCTCATTTCTCCTCATCACACTTCCCCACTGCCTAAGAGAAGGGATGGTTTAAACTTGAGGACTACTGATTTCCTTTACTGACTGCTGCTTAAGGGAATCTCTTCTTAAGGGAGAGGCCTCAAGTATACAAGCTTTTTGAGACAGATAGCTCTTTGGGGAAGAGCAGATGTATGATACCCTAGAAAGGGCTGGAGTATATGAGCCTCATTTCCAGCTGCTGGTTACTAGCTGTATATATATCCTTAGCAAAGTAATTCAGCTCTCTATGTCTCCATTTTCTAATCCATAAAGAGAGGAATAGCTCTTATTGATAAGGTTGGAGTGAGGATTGAATCAGCTAATGCATGCAAAGTACTCAGTGCCTAGCACATCTTAATTATTCAATAAGTGGTCCCTATTGTTATTTTTTTAAGTTTATAGTATTTCAGGCACTATATTGAATGATTTCACACATGAGACTTAATCCAGACTATAAATCCTGAATAAGGGATAGTTATCTTCCCCATTTTGCAGGTAAAGAATCTACAACTCAGAGAAGTGTTTTATACAAAGTCACATAGCTAGGATTGGAATATAAGTGTGGACTAAGTCTAGAGCTCCTGAAGAATAATTATAGACCAACTATTAGATTCTATATATAGTTTCCTCTCCTTTCCCAAACTAAGAAAAGCTAGGAGGCTCCAGCTCTGGCTGCAATTCCTCTGCTGGGATTTTCTTCCCCCTAGCTTGTAGTTTTTCCCCCAGTGTACCCAAAGCCTTCAATGCCTTGCTTATATCTTCTCTGGGATTTTTTTCCACTCCTGCAGTAATCCCAGAGAGAGTAGGGGCCTTTGTAAGCTACTTTTCAAAGTGTGGCAAGGGAGTGGTAGGTACAGCAGAACTTTGACAGTGGATGGACAAATCTGCGTGGGAGTACTCTTTAACCATGAAGGACAAGTCTGAGCTGATGACCTTTATTAGAGTACCTATTTATTGACAACTTGCCATGTATCAGGCTGTGTCACAGATGCTTTGAGAATATTATCTCTAATCCCCATAATAACCTAGCCAGGTAAGGACTATTGTTCCCTTTTTCAGATAAGAAAACTGAAGGTCAAACGGGCTAAGTGACTTGCAAAAAAATCACATATCTAAAGTGGTAGAGTTAAGAAGTGAACCTAGATCTGTCTTACTTGTTTTTGTCTCATTGCCTGCTGGCTCAGTATAGTTGGTAGGATGAGACTAACATGCATGAAATAATGATGACCAATATAAACCCCCTCTTATTATGGGCCAAATTGTGAGGACTATATTACTAAGAGCAAGCACCCTGAAGGAAATAGTACTTGAACAGTACCTTGAAGAACAGGTAGAATTTATATTAACAAAATGGAAGGGGGGAATTCCAGACAAAGGAAATAGTCATAGTAATAACTAAAATTGGGTAAGGGCTTACCAGACCCTATTCTAAGCAGTTGGAATGCATTGTCTCACTTGATTTATACAAACCCAATTTAATTAAGTACTATTATCCCCATTTTACTACCATGGCAGCTCAAGCTCTGAAAAGTGAAGTCACCTAACTAAAACAACAGAGCTAACAAGTGTTAAATCTAGGATTCAAACTGAGGTGGTCCAGCTCCAGAGCCTGTGCTGGATTCTACAGAAAACCAACAGCAAAGGCACAAAGCTAGTTGAAGAATGTGATTGGAGCAAATACATGGGATTGGGATGGATGGCTAAAGATAGCTTATAAAGGCCTTTGAAAGTCTGATCCAGTCTACATTTGATATAGGACAGAGTAAGAAACTGGGAGCCAGTGAAGATTCTTGAATAGGAGAGTGCCACAATTCGGTTGGTATTAGACATGATATGATCTGAAACTAGTGACTGGAGGTAGAACAAGGGGAGACTGGCTGGCAGATTGACATGGTATAGTTTGGATATAAAGTGTTAAGGGCCTGGACTAGAACAGGAAGTGTTGGTGGTGGGTTCTGGGTTGTGTGGAGGAAAATTGTGATTATGTGGAACAGTCTCAGTGAGAATGGAGAGAGAAAGACAGGCAAAGCCAGAGAGATGTCATAAAAGAAGATTCCGAAGAACTCAGTGAGCAATTTGACTGTTGGGGAGAAGGTGATATTAAAGCTGACTGATTACATTTTAAACCCTGGACTTCGAAGAATTTGAGGAATCCGGGATGTGGAGGAAGGGTCCAAAATAAGAGAGGTCCCCTGTTCTCCACTGTATGCTTAGTGCCCAGAGGTATCATACATAAGTTGGTACAAAGTCCATGGTAACACATTGTATTTCTGGTGAGATGCCTTACAAATAGTTGTTAATGGATATCCACTGAATACAGCAGCTGGAGAGACTTCTACCATCAGGGTTTTGTATATGAGACTCTGGAGCAGGCACTCTCCCCCCAAGGTCTTCTTGAGTCTTCAGCCTCCCCGCTGTGCACTCTGAAATCCATAATAGAACAATGTAGTTACAAGTGGGGGCCTCACCTGGCTTTCCTCCCCAATAAATCTGAGTCACTGCTACTGACCTATCTACTCTGGTTCCAGACCTTTGGCAGGCAGCTTCCCCTACCCTTTCTCTTATACCTCCTTGCCTGTGTCTGGCCTGTTACCAGTCAACCCATCTTTTCCCCAGCAAGGCCATTCTCATCAGGACTACATTTTTAGGCCTTAGCCCTCTAGAGCCTTGCACTGCAGGGATGTTCTGTGTTTCTGCTGAATTACCCCACTATATAACAGGTTTCTTGAAAACAGGGGCCCTTATCTTAGTCAATTCTGCACCCTCGGTATCCAGCATGGAGTCTGCCACAGTAAATGACTGTATAAATTAGTAAATAACCTAACATTTATTTACCTCTCTGTCATCTACTTATTTATTATCTGTATCTCTTACTCTGTCATTCATCTCTCTCTATCATCCAATTCTCTCTACTATGTATTTATCTATAATCATTCTCGGAGTTTTCTCCTTTTCTCTCATTTGTTTTTCTCTACATCATCTTTCCTTCTTATCTCTATCATTGAACTACCCTTCCAACACCTACCTTTCTCTCTCTCTCTCTCTCTCTCTCTCTCTCTCTCTCTCTCTCTCTCTCTCTCTCTCTCTCTCTCTTTCTCTCTTTCTTTCTTTCTTTCTTCCTTCCTTCCTTTCTCTTTTTCTTTTTTTCTTTCTTCTCTATCTCTTTCTTTCTTCTCTGCCCCTCTCTCTCTGTCTCCCTTCCTCCCTCCCTCCTTCCTTTCTTTCTTCCTTCTCTCCCTCTCTCTCTCTCCTTCCCCCTACTCTCCTTATTCTCCCCCTCCTCCCTTTGTCCATCTGTCATCACTCTTTTCTTTATCTTCTGGCAATACTCATGCCCCATGTGTGCTCTTCTCCATACTATTCTTACCCACATCGAAGGGTGGCATATATTCATGTGAAATATACCAGAAAACAGGGATTGGTCCTGTATAAGCCAGTCAGTTCAAGAGTTGCTGCTTCAGCTTTCAGCATCAGACAGACCCTGTGGTTGCATCCAGGGCCTTGACCTCAGACCTGTTCCCCTTTATTCACCCCTACCCTGCTGAGCAGCAGTCTCCTCTGTCAGCTAGTACACACTATTCACCACCCTGTTCTATTTTGCCTGGCAGGAGTTGGGGCTCCTTGCTACCTCTTTTTCTACATACTCAGGTGTCTCACCTCTTATCTTTCACTCTCTCAAGGCCTTTACCACTCTTTATTTGGATAACTCTGGCCTTCTGACTGATCTATAACTCTCAAGGGCAAAGACTATGTTCGATTCATCTCTGTATCACCAGAGCTATACAAAGATGGTACACAATAAACATACACAAATGTTTATCAAATGAATAAGCCAAGATTAGAGGATTTGAAGCCCAGTGTTGACTTATTCAAACTTCTCAATCACTGCCCTATTCTTTTTTTAGAGAAAAATGACAAAATTGGCCAGATTGATTTTTTTCCTCCAAGATAACTTAGGGTAGGGTCACTGTTCATTGGTCAGTAGCACTCATTTATTCTACAAGTATTTATTGAGCATCTACTGTGTGTCTGGCATTCCTATATGTGCTTGGGATACACCTATGAACACAATATATGTGTGAGGCAAACATTTTATTTCTCCAGGAATTACCCTTGGGATGAAGGAGATTTGAGTACTAGGAGCAGAGGAGGGCCACTAAGATTCCCACACCAGCTCCTTGCAAGATATTCTACTTCATTTTAGGGAAAGAGGGGGTGGGGCAGAAGCTGCCTGGGAAGTGATTTCAGCTCTGTTTCCCTAAGCTGACTTCCTGTCCCTTTCTTGCTGTAGGAGAAATGCCTCTGTCAGTAGGCCACACTCATGGCATGTGGCCAAGCTGCTAGAGGGATGCCCTGAAGCAGCTACCACCATGCATGTCCCTTCTGAAGCCTTCAGCTTGTCCTGGCATTCTGGCTGCAACACAAGGTGAGTTTACAATTCTCCCCTCAAGATGGTCTGGAGGGTACACAATCTGGCCACTCCTCTTTTGCTCTAGAACCAATTAGATGTTATAGAGCCCAGAGTGCTATAATGGAAAATGGAGTGGGAGTTCAGTCTGTGTTCTAGTCCTAGTCTGCTGCTAACTCTGTGACTTTGGGTCAGTTCTATTTCTTCTGGAAAATGTTCCTTGAAATATTTAACTCATTTGGCTTAAAAGGCATCATTTCTCTGCTTTTCATACTGTTTCACTGGCTGCTCTTTTGCAGATTCTTTCCATAATTCCTCCTCATCTTCTTGAGCTCTTAATGAAAGAAGGCCCAAGGGCTCCTTCCCTGTCTAGTGACTCACTAACAATCTCATCCAGTGTTCATCAGCTTTGTCACAGAACCAAAGCTCCCAGAATGAGACCTCCCTGAATAACAGGATCTACCAGCAGTGAGGATCTCTCAATGCAGAGAGTGTGCTATAGTCTGTTATTGAAACAACTGCCCAGAAGAAGAGGCAGACAACTACTTCAGCAAGCTCAGAACCAGCAAAGCTGTTGGCATCAGCTGTCTTTTCCCTTCCATAACAAGATCATCCATCTAAGAAGGGATTTCTGCTGAGGAGGCTCAAGGAAGCTAAAGGTTGAGTTTGCCCCCACTTAGTGACTTTTCTTGGCATTGGAAGCCATGGGCTCAGGGCAGAGGCAGAGATAATTTTGTTCTGGAATAATACACAGAAACACATTTTGAGCCTGGCTCCTGTTGTAGTAAGGGCATGGTTGCTTTCAGCAGGAAGGGTGGTAGGATGGGCAGCACATCCCCTTGTCAAAAAAGAATTGAAGGATTCCAGCCCAGAGGTCAAGTGAGCAGAGTGGCTAAGGGGCAGCACAGGGAACAAGAATTAGGGGAGAGTGACCTGAGAGTTTCATGGGCCCCTGCCACTACTCACATGTGGCTTTCTGAACTGTGGCTTTTCTGAGTATAGCCTGCAATCTCTGAGGTTCTAGTCATCAAGAATTACTGACATGACTTGGCTCAGTTTGTCTTTGTGTGTGAGAAATCATACTTAAAATTCAAGATTGTGTCTGATCTTAGTCCCTTCCTTGGTCTCCCCAGTTTGACTGTACATAACATGGGGGATGAGGGCAGCATCATGGGCTAGTGCCACTATACTATCAATACTAGTAGTAGAGAGGATGCTGTTAAAAATAGCAATGGAAATAGCAATCAAGCGAGGAGCAGCTGCCATGTATTGAACTTTTGCTAGGTACCCAGGCTATGACAAGAGCTTTACTTTTATTTATTTATTTTTAGAGAGAGGGGAAAGGAGGGAGAAAGAGAGGGAGAGAAACATCAATGTGTGGTTCCTTCTCCCATGGCCCCTACTGGAGACCTGGCCTGCAACCCAGGCATGTGCCCTGACTGGGAATCGAACCAATGACCCTTTGGTTCACAGGCTGGTGCTCAACCCACTGAGCCACACCAGCCAGGGCAACTTTTATTATATAATTTCACTCACAAAGCAACCCTCTCATGCAGATATTGCTGTATTCCCATTTAACAGATAGCAGGAAAGCTAAGACATTGGACTCACAGAGGCCTAGGTTATAATTCCAGATCTCCTTCTTTAGCAGCTTTGTGGTCAATTTACTTGACTCTTGAAGCTTCAGTTTTCTCAGCTGTAAAGTTCAGATAATAATTTCTTGTCCTAAGTTTGAAATAAGACACCCTACAATGCTTGGCATATTGTAGGTCCCCAGTAAAATGTCAGTATTATTATTATCAAGAAAAAAAACAGGGGATGCCTAAATTCCAGCTTTCTCTGGGCCATAAGCTAGAACTAGGTGATCTTGAGAAAAATCACCTCCTCAAAATCATTTCCTTTGTGGGACTTCCTTTATACCAGTGGTTCTCAAAAGCATACTCTCTGGACCAACAGCAGCAGTATCACCTGGCAACTTGTTAGAAGTAAAAATTCTCAGGATTTACCCAGACCTAAAACTTTGGTGATGAGGCCCAGTAGCCTATGTTTTGACAAGCCCTCCTTGTGATTCTGATGCATGTTCAAATTCCAAAAGCAAGGATTTACAAAATAGGCTGTCTGAAATTGAATCAGCCCTTTAGGCCCCTCTCTAATGGTAATAGTCTATGATTGCCTCTCCTGGCATAGAGCCCATGCTGACTCCCTAGGGACAGTGACAGGTTCGAAGCAATTTTAGACTCACTGATGTCAAACAGAACATAATCCCCAATGGACTCCTTATACTTTTAGTCTTTGGGATGTTGCTCCATCCTCCTTCCATATGCTGTTTTGTTTCCCATTTTACCACATCACTGTAGTGTCCCAGTATCCATCCCTTTCCTTCTTTTTCTTCCTTCCTTTCTTGCTTTGTCTCACTCTCATTTGTGGCATAGGTGCCTCTGGGTTGTCCTGCCTTCTCCCATGGCAGGGCTGGCCACAGTGAGAGAGGGATCTGGTAATTTGGCTAACTAATCAGTATGCTCTCTATCTTACAGTGACGTGTGTGTACAGTGGTGTCCACTTTCCCGGCATTGCAGCACTGAAAAAAGCAGCTCCATTGGCAGCATGGAGAGCCTGGAACAACCAGGCCAAGCCACCTATGAGGGTCACCTCTTGCCCATTGACCAGAATATGTACCCCAACCAACGCGACTCAGCTTACAGCTCCTTCTCAGCAAGCTCAAATGCCTCTGACTGTGCCCTTTCCCTCAGGCCAGAGGATCCAGCCTCTGCAGACTATGTCATGCAAGGCCCAGGATTAAGTAAGGCCCCTAATGGCAGGCTCAATGTAGTTGAGACTTCAGGAGGTACCCAGCGTACCAATGGGGGTCATCTGACTCCCAGCTCCCAGATGTCATCCCTCCCACAAGAGGTCCACCATTCAGGGCCTGCCAAAGCTGCCAAGGGTCCACCACAACCTCCAATGAGGCGAGATAGTCTTCAGGCCTCCAGAGGCCAACTCCACAATGGAGAGCAGTGGAGGGCTTCTGAGCCTATGGACTCTTTGCAACAGAAGGAGAAACCAAGCTTAGATACTGAACTGTGCCCAAGGGACCCTAACAGGTTCTGTTGCCTCAGTGAGCAAGACCAAATGACAAATCAGAGCCATCAGAACTGTGAGCTCAACCAACCTCCTGAATTCAACCAGCAGGGCTATGAGGACCTACTGATAGAGGCCTCAGGCAAAGCTGTTGGATTCCAAAAATCATACGACAAAGTTTCCAGCATAGATTCCAGCCCACTCAACAAGATTTCAGTAGAGATAGCTAAAACTTCTTTTGGCAGCCCTTCACACCTCACAGGACCCACAGGCCATCGCCATAGTGCCCCTGAACAGTTGCTGGCATCCCACTTGCAGCATGTGCACCTTGATACCAGGGGTAGCAAGGGGATGGAGCTCCCAACTGGGAAAGATGGGCATGAGTGGACTCTGTCCCTTTTGCATAGCAGCCACACAGGGAAGAAAAGTCCATGTACTCCTGCAGGGGGAAACCAGGACCAGCCCAGCAGAGAGAGAAAGACCAGGCAAATGGATAATAGGCCTTTGGGTTCAAGGCTCCAGAGTCCAAGCAGCTCCCCCCATGAAGAAACTGATGGACACCCTCCAGAAAGAGGTTTCCAGGACCCGAACAGAATAAGTAGAGCAGGTAATGAATTGGCCAGCCAGCAGCCTTCTCCCTCTGGCTCTCTCATTCAACAAACCAGGGACTGTTCTTCAACTACTAAAGTAGCTGGCACCACAGAGGCAACTGAAGAAGGGAACAATGAGCCCAAGGAATGTACCCAGATGGGTGGTAGGCGAAATGGAGGGACCCGGGGCCGCTCAATCCAAAACCGGAGGAAGAGTGAGCGTTTTGCTACCAACTTGCGTAATGAAATTCAGAGGAGGAAGGCTCAGCTTCATAAAAGCAAGAGTCCCTTATCACAGCTATGTGACACTAAGGAGCCAGTGGAAGAGACTGAGGAGTCTCTAGAAAGTCTTCTACTTCCTGCCTCTAACTCACCCCTTCTACCTTCATATAAAAAACCACCGAGCCCCAGAGACAAGACCTTTAACAAGAGTATGATGCTTAGGGCTAGATCTTCAGAGTGCCTCAGCAAAGCCCCTGAGAGCCATGAATCAAGGACAGGCTTGGAGGGACAAATAAGCCCTGGCCAGAGGCCTAGCCAGTCCTCTATGCACCTGAGCACCTGGTGGAAAGCATCTGATCCATCCTCTTCAGACTCTGAAAAAACAAAAGTTCACCATGGAGTCCATGGAGGTCATTGGAGATGGTCTCCAGAGCATAACCAGCAGCCGCATGTGGCACTAGTCATGGAAAGCTCTTCCAACCCTGAAGATAACAAGGATTTGAAGGCTTCTACTGGCCAAGCTGGGGAGGAAGCCATCCTCTTGCCCTTTGCAGACAGAAGAAAGTTTTTTGAAGAGAATAGCAAATCCTTATCGACCTCTCATTTGCCAGGTTTAACCACTCATAGTAACAAGACTTTTACCCAGAGACCAAAACCTATAGATCAAAACTTCCAGCCAATGAGCTCCAGCTACAAGGAATTGAGGCACCATCCTATGGACCAATCATATCATTCCATTTCACCCCTTCAGTCAGAAACTCCTACTTACTCAGAATGTTTTGCAGGCAAGGGTCTAGAACAATCTCTGTGTTGTAAGCCACTGCACTATGGTGATTTTGATTACCACAGGACCTGCTCTTACTCTTGCAGTGTTCAGGGATCTGTAGTACATGACCCTTGTATTTATTGTTCCGGGGAAATGTGCCCTGCTTTGCGAAAGAGAAATATGATACCAAACTGCTACAACTGTCGGTGCCACCACCACCAATGCATTCGGTGTTCAGCTTGCTATCATAATCCCCAGCACAGCACTCTCGAGGACAGCAGCTTGGCACTTGGCAATGCTTGGAACCCCAGGAAGCTGACAGTGCAGGTGAGGACTTGGTTCTTGCATGGGTGAGCTTCATTATTCTCTTTCTAAGGAGAAAGTGAGGTGAATCATTTGAAAACAATTATAATTTCTTAAAACTGTATAGTCCTGGTCTACCATATGGTAGCTTATTAACCTTGCGTAGGACACTCAGCCACCAAAATTGCAGTTTCCTCATTTTTAGAGTTAGAGTAAAATAACTTTTTCTTCACAAAATGGACAGAACTAGGATTTATAGCCTGACTCTATAATTGGTATCTGAGTGAGCTTAAGCAAATTATTCAACCACCAAAATTTTTAATAATGTGATTTTTTATTTAAATATTTTATTATTTATGCTATTACAGTTGTCCCAATTTTTCCCCTTTACACCCCTCCACCCAGCCCGTCTCCCACTCCCACAGTCAATCCCCACACCGTTGTCCATGTCCATGGGTCATGCATACATGTTCTTTGACTAATCCCTTCGTGTTCTTTCAACCATTCCCCACCTCCCCCCTCCCCTCTTACAGCTGTCAGTCTGTTCCATGATTCTATGCCTCTGGTTCTATTTTGTTTGATCGTTTATTTTGTTCATTAGATTCCTATTATAAGTGAGATCATATGATATTTGTCTTTCATCAACTGACTCATTTCACTTAGCATAATAGTGTCCAGTTCCATCCATACAGTAACAAAAGGCAAGAATTCCTTATTTTTTTCTGCTGTGTAGCATTTCATTGTGTAAATGTACTACAGGGTTTTTTTTTTTTTTTGTTTGTTTGTTTGTTTGTTTTTTGTACTACAGTTTTTTGATCCACCCATCTACTGATGGGCACTCAGGCTGTTTCCAGCACTTGGATATTGTAAATAGTGCTGCTATGAACATAGGGGTGCATAGGTTCTTTCGAATTGGTGTTTCAGGGTTCTTAGGGTATAATCCCAGCAGTGGAATTGCCAGTTCAAAGGGCAGTTCTGTTTTTAATTTTTTGAAGAAATTCCATGCTGTTTTCTACAATGACTACACCAGTCTGCATTCCCAACAATAGTGTACTAGGATTGCCTTTTCTCCACATCCTCTCTAGCACTTGTTGTTTATTTATTAATGATGGCCTTTCTGACCAGTGTGAGGTGATATCTCATTGTGGTTTTAATTTACATCTCTCTGATGGGTAATGATGTTGAGCATTCTTTTAAATGTTTCTGGACCCTCTGTATGCCCTCCCTGGAAAAATGTCTGTTCTAGTCCTTTGCCTATTTTTAATTGAATTGTTTGTCTTCTTGGTGTTGCATAAATTCTTTATATATTTTATAAATTAAACCCTTACCAGATGTATCATTGGCAAATATATTCTCCTATATGGTGAGTTCCCTTTTCATTTTCATGATGTTTTCTTTAGCCATGCAGAACCTTTTAAGTTTGATGAAGTCCCATTTGTTTATTTTTTCCTTCATATCCCTTGCCCTAGGAGATATATGGGCAAAAATATTGCTACATGAGATACCTGAAATTTTACTCCCTGTGTCATTCAATGACCAAAATTTGTAGTTATGTGATTTTTAAAGGGTCAAAAAGAATTTTTACTGCATAAAATGGGCAGTACTAAATAAAGTCTAATTGCCTCATCAGTGAAATGGAGGAAAATAATGGCTGTCTCATAAATCAGTTGTGAGGATCAAATAAGATTGTGTATATAGAGTGTCAGGCCTAGTACCTGATGTGAAACAGCATGTATTCCCTTCCATTTCCTGCTTTAAAACTATTTGGAGCTCCAAAATTTGCAAATGGTCCCCCAAAGCTTTGCTTTCAGAAATCTGACTTGTCTGGTTTTCTAAAGGATAAATTCTTTCCCTCTTCTCCAGTCTCTCTCTCTGACAGAGAACCAGGTTTAGATTGGTTGTTGCTATACTTGGTTATGACCCACCACCCTAACATAAGCCACCACCACCTCCCAGGGTACTTCTAGGAGGACCCCATAGGTCCTTATCAGCTCACTGCCAGGTTCCTTTTCCATGGCTTTCTTAGTGCCACCTTTGGCTGGTGCATTCAAACCAGACGTTAGTTTCTGTGTTGAACTATTGTTGTATAGGTAGACACTTCTGAATGATTCTGTGTATAAAATTGTTCAATTCATGTTCTTTGAATAAAGGAAACTTAGGAGTGAAAGAAGCCTTATACAAGAGTACATACTCTACTATTCATTTTATATAAAGTTCTTTTATATTATTCTTGTTTACTATTCAGTTGTGCCAATTTCCCCCCTTTGCCCTCCTCTGCCCATCCCACCCCTTGCTCCCATAGTTAATCCCCACACTGTTGTCTATGTCCATGGGTCATTCATACCTGTTCTTTGACTAGTCCTTTCCCCTTCTTTCCACCATTATCCCCCTTGCCCTCTCCTCTGGCAGCTGTCAGTCTGTTCCATGTTTCCATGTCTCTTGTTTTGTTTTGCTTGTTAGTTTATTTTGTTCATTAGATTCCTCTAATAAGTGAGATCATATGGTATTTGTCTTTCACCAACTAGCTTATTTCACTTTGCATAATGTTCTCCAGATCCAACCATGCCATCACAAAGGGTAGGAGATCTTTCTTTCTGCTGCATAGTATTCCATTGTGTACCATAGGTTTTTTAAAACCATTCATATACTGATGGGCACTTAGGCTGTTCTAAAACAATTATTCTATGGAAAAATAATTCAAAACAGTGGTTGCCTATGGGAGGTGGCACAGAGTTTGACTGGGAAAGGTCATAAGGAACTTGGTTGGGTCATGATAACATTCTGTATCTTGATAAGAGTTTGAGTTACACAGGTATATACATTCATCATAATTCAACAAAGGCACAATTAATATTTGTGCATTTCACTGGAAGTAAATTTTGCCTTAAATATTATAAACAAATATGGAACTTTATTTAATGATATGTATGCTGAAGTTTTAGAAGTCTATTGATGCTCTAACTTATTTTATAGTTTTCAGCATACAAATGTTGCACATATTTTGTTATACTTATCCCTAAGATTTCATGACTTTCATGCTATTGTAAATAGTATTTTTTAATGTCAATTAAAATTCTTTGTTACTATTATATAGAAATACAACTCCATTTTGTTGTATTGGTGTTGTATCCTGTAAGCTTTTCAAAGTCATTTATTGGTTCTAGTAGCTTTTTGGTATATTTTTAAAGATTTTCTACATAGACAATCATGTCACCTGCAAGTGGAAATAATTTCAAATTTTTCTTTCCACTGTATATGCCTTTTCTAGGGGAGAGAGGGGCCTTAATACACTGTCTAGGACCTCCAATACAAGGTTTAATAGAAGTGGTAAGAATGGACATTGTTGCTTTGTTCCCCATATTTCACTATTAAATATGTTAATTGTAAGTTTTTCATAGATGCCCTTTATGAAGTTGAGGGTGTTCCCTTTATTCCTAGCTTTTATCAGGAGTGGATGTTGGATTTTTTTCAAATATTTTTTCTGTATCTATTAAGATGATCATGTAGTTTTTCTTTTTTAGTCTACTGATATAATGAATTACATTGATTGGTTTTTGAAACAAAAACCAGCCTAGTATCACCCACTTGGTCACAATGCATTTATCCTTTTTATGTGTTACTAGATTTGATTTGTTCATAGTTTGTTAAAGATTTTTGTGTCTATGTTTATTATAGATTTTAGTCTATAGTTATCTTGTAATATCCTTGTCTGGTTTTTATATCCAGGTGCTGGCCTTACCAAATGAGCTAGAAGGTTTTCCCTCCTCTTCCATGTTCAGGAAGATTTTGCATAGGATTGGTATTATTTCTTTCTTAAATGTTAAATAGAATTCATCATCAAAGCCAACTGGTCTTGGAGTTTTCTATGTGGAAATATTTTTTAAACTACAAATATAATTTCTTTAATAAATATAGGGTCATTTAGGTTATCTATTTCTTCTTGAATGAGCTTTGGTAGTTTGTCTTTCAAGGAATTTGTCCATTACATTTAAGCTTTCAATTTTTATAGGAATAACATTGTTTATAAATTAATTTGAAATGCATCAAGAAATTCAGATCGATTGGTGGGTGGATAGAGTAGTGAACAGAGAGATATGTGATAAGAAAAATATGGTAAAATATTAATCATAGAATCTAGATGGTGGATATGTGTGTGTTGATTGTAAACTTGTTCAACACTTCTGTATGCTTGAAAATATCCATAATAAATGTTAAAAAAGAAAGAGGAGAGGCCCTGGCTGGTGTGGCTCAGTGAATTGAGTGCCAGGCTGTGAGCTAAAGCATCACTGATTCAATTCCCAGTCAGGGCACATGCCTGGGTTGCAGACCAGGTCCCCAGTAGGGGGTGTGTGAGAGGTAACCACACATTGATGTTTCTCTTCCCCTCTTTCTCCCTCCCTTTTCCTCTCTAAAAATAAATAAATAAAATATTTTTAAAGACTTTAAAAAAAAGAAATGGGGAAATATAAAATAATTTTTAAGGGTTCTGATGCTGGAATCAGACTGCCTAGGTTCAAATTCCTATGCTTTCCCACTTAGAAATGGAGGTAATAACAGCACCTACTTCATAAATTGACTGCAAGGATTAAATGATGGAACATGTGTGAGGCATTTAGAACAGTGACTGCAAGATCATAATCATATTATAAGTGTGAATTATTATCTTTTAAAACAAGGGGAGAGATTGGCTTAGCTTGGGAAAGTTTACTCAAAGAAGGACCTGCAAGTGGACCATAGAAAAAAGAGACTGGAGCAGGATGGGCATATGGGGTTAAAGAGATGGTGGCTGCAGATGTGTCAGCCCGGGGCCAATAACTCCACAAAGGAAGGAAGTAAAATTTGCAGGTTGCATCAGTTGGCAGCAGCAATGCATGTGTTCTTTTGCACTCTGAGGGAGGGATATATTCAGTTCCTAATACCTATTAGACTAGCTGAACGGGTCTGCTTAGACACTAGGCTTTTAGACATGTGGATGGCCATCTAAGAGCCACTGTACACCCATTCTTACCCCTGCCACCTGAACACACCCCACCCTCAGATATGAGGAAATCTTGTAGCACAGATTAAGGTACCCCAGCCCATGACTAGGGCTGATTTCCTTCTCCTTCTGACCCCTGGAAGATGTCAGATAGCTAACTGGCTCCTGTTTAGCACTGTTAAGAGAACTAAAATCAGTACGCACTTACATCCCTCTTACTTCATGCCAGTTAGTTTTCCATTTATTATCACATTATTTCATTTAACAATTGTATGATATGTTATAATAGGATCCCCATTTTACAACTGAGGAAACAGGTTCAGAGAGGTCACACATCTAGCAAATGGCAAAGCCAGCATTTGAACAATAACTTAACAATTGAGTATCTACTGTGTACCAGGTACTGTTCTACACACTTCACATATATCAACTCATGCAGTCCTCAAAGCAATCAAGAAATAGATATTATTATCACAAACATACTATTAAATGGCTGGGGGAAATGAGATAAAGAGAAGTTGTATATTTTTCTTGAGGTCACATAGCAAGTGTGGCATTTGAATCCATGTAGTTTAGCTTCAGGGCCCAAGCTCCTAATCATGCTACACTGTCTCTCCATAAGCTGATTTCAAAGCCCAGGCTTTGTCCAGTATGGCAGGATGCCTTTTAGCAGTATATCTTCTATTGGGGCAGCAAGTTCCCACTACAGTCAATCACCATCTGCAACAAGCCATGGCATAACTGCTTCTTTGGTTCAAAGGGTATAGGCAATTTACAGCAATCTAAGCTCAAGAAAAAAAGTAATGTGATACTGGGAATCTGCAAAGGAGGCTGGGAGTTGGGACACAACTTTGTTTGGTTTGGCCACTGCTATTTACTGAGCACTTCCCATAGGGCTAGACAGGGCATGGACAGGAAATCCTGGCTCCCACTGTGGCTGAACAAGTATGAGGGCAGGGACATCTCACAAGGGCACCAAGCCAGAGTCTGAAATATAACAAGTGGTTAGAGCTGCTCTAACATCACAGTTACAGACAGGGATTGCTCTGATTCTATAAAAGCTGAGAAACTTCATCCTTTCTCTGGCAACTAACATCCATAGCCTCCTATGTGCTGAGCACTGTGCTAGGCATTCTGTATGCACATCCCATTTTATCCTGACTACTGGGACTCAAGCAAGGCTACATAGCAAAGTTCTTATTTGCCAGATGAGAATCTGAGGTTCAGGAAGGAGACACAACTTCCCTCAAATAACACAGCTATTAAGTATCTTAGCTAGTATGACTGACACTAAACGTCTTACTCCCAAAAGGGAGTAGTGTTTTTATTTAACTAGGACAAAGGTAATAAAACTTTAAATGGGTCCAATAATAGCATTGGAGAAAGTGAGAATTTGAAAGATCAGTGAGGCTTAGAACAACTGTGCACTTCTGTTGGGCTAACCTATGAGTTGCTAGAGAGGAGGGTACTGAATGCAAAAGTGGGAAGAATGTCAAAGGCAAATTTGCATATGTTTGGAACCAGAATAGGAAGGTAGGGACACTTTTACAAGTGGCACGCATAGAGAGGGAGAAGAGTTGCTTTGGCAAAGCCCTTACGGAAAAAAAAGTGCCCACAGTAAAGAATCTACTCCTGTAATGTGAGGAACATGATGCACAGCACTCAGGCTCCCCAGGGATAAGCCTATCTCAGCCCCTGCCAGTGAATCTGGGAGAAAGAGGGGCCACAGCAGTACAGCAGTGTGCTAGAATGCATGGTCTCTCTCTGCCTTACTCTAGGAAAGGGTTACAGCAGCAGGAGCTTTAGGCTTTGACAGCCTTTTAAGGACCAGGGCTTCCAAGAAGATGCTTTCTATGTTGGAAGAGTCAAAAGGAAAGAGCAGGTTCACCAGGCAGAACAAACAAAAAGACCTCCTTTGCAACAGCCAGAACAAACAGCGAACATGCTAAACTGGTTTTTAACGTGGTTTGGGAAGGGAGTGGAGAAACAGAGGAAAACAGAGTTTCTAGACTACACTGTCCAGGTCCCTGAGTGCTCTCTTAGTCTCTGCATGCTCCCAGCAGTTCATAGGCCTCCTGACAGAAAGGCAGCCTCCATCTACATTTCTCTAGCCTGTGTGGGAGAGTAGAAGGAGCCAGGTATTTATGGGTCCTGGCCGAGGACACGTTCCTAAATTCTTCACATTTTTGAAGGCATCTAGATACCTGACTGCTCAGAGCTCCCTAACTTATCAGAATTTTGCTTTGCAGGAATTTCCTGGGGACAAATGGAAATCAACAACAGGAAACAGGAAGACCAGCCAGTCAGGGAGGTAAGTGGCTTCTCAGGGTGTTGAGGTGAGTTGGTGCCTCTGAAGTTTCGATAGAAATGGTAAGCTTTTCTGTTTGTTCAGCTTTCTTTAAGGAACCTGGTGCGGTGTTTACAGCAAGGGCTTGATGCCACAAATGTCATCCAGTCTGCCCCCAGGCAGTGGGTTACAAACCAAACTGATTGCCAGGACACTTTAGAATATGAAGTAGTCAGGCAGTTTTGTGGGACATTGTGCCCATCATCTCAGAGGCCTAAGGCAGGCCTGCTCAGGCACAAGAACATGTAGGACCAGACTGTGCTGAAACAGATGAGAAGGCATAAATCATGCTTGCCTTCCCAGTGACCATTGGGCAGTTGGAGGGAGCAAAAAGTAGGTAAGACTATCAAGCTACTACTGTGCCTTTGCTTCAGAGTTGTTGGAGGTACTTGTTTCTTGGGTTCTGCAACCTTTCTTTTTATAGGGCTTATTAAAAACTTAAGGTCTGCTCATTTAAAGTCCATGGGCAGATTATACTAACAATAGGTTAAAATTCCTGAAAGAAAGCAGGGACATTTTCACAAATGGCATATATGGCTTGGGCTAGAGGGAAAAAAGTTGCTTGGGCAAAGGAAAAAAATGCCCAGAATGGAGTCTGCTCCTGTAATGTGGGGAGCATGGCACACAGCACTCATATTCCCTGGGGATGAGCCTACCTGCCATAGGTGACCACAAGGAGTGACAGTTACCTTTTGCTGGGGTGCTCTACATCAGCCTGGCTGGGCCCTCTCTTTTGTGAAATTCCTTGATGTACTCTTACAGTCAGTTCTTCTCCAGGCCTAATTATAAGACACTTTTAAGTTATATTGATTCTTTAACTCAAATTCCAGGAATGAAGGAGGGATAGGGAAGAAAGCTCTTAGCTGTGCCTCGATAGGGGCACTTAGGAAGGGGACACAAAGGAGAGGACTAGAATCTGGCTCTGACTCTGGAAGAACCTGAGATTCTTTCTGGGGTTCTATGTTGTCCCCTATGATTCGGTAGTGTAGTCAGGAAAAATTTGGCTTTCTTTTGATTCCACAGTCTGGGAAACCTACTCATTTTCTGGTTGGCAATGAAAAAAGGAGGAACCCAATATAAAGTGTCAGTCACTGGTTTGGGTCTTTTTACACCCATAATCTCATTTATTCTCCACAGCAGTTCATTTTTACTATCTATTTGGTAGATGAAGTGTAGAGAGCTCATGTAACTTAGCTGAGGTCACCTAGTATAACTGATGGAACCAGGATTCAGACCCAGGTTTGTCTGGCCCCAAAGTTCATGCATTTTTCATCATAGCTACTTCAATTAAGATCCTAAAGAAACACTTCAAACTGATCACTCAACATCATGTCTCAGGAGTCTATCCTGGATAGGGATACTATGGGATTTTATGGTTAGTCTTGATTCCTCTCTGTGAGCTGGCTTGTATTATATCCTTGGAGAACTTGTTTCAATCTGGTGTGTCTGCAGAATTTCCCATATTAGACTGAAACCTTTGAGAGAGAAGACCACACCTTGGTCATAAACTTACTCTATGTGCCTTGCACAGAGAAGTTGCTCAGGTGTATTTTCCATTTACTTGCCAAATGAAGAAACAGAGTCTCTACCATTGAGTGGATGGAATGACACAAAGACAATAATGTTAATTAACATTTCTTGAGCACAGTGTTCTACTCTGGGAACCATTCAAAGTACTTTATATTTATTTTTTACTATAACCTTAAGGGATGGGTACTATTAATCTCCCCATTTGCCCAAGAAGAGAAACAAAAGCAAACACAGATAAATAATTTGCCTAAAGTCCCACAGATATTAAGTTGACTAGATCCAAGCAGTCTTACTTCAGAGATACCCCACGGTAAGTTCTTAGTTAACATCATCAATAGGTTGCAAATTTAAGTGAAAACATGCAATGAAATCAATTTTACCATAGGCTGACTGATATAAACAAGAATTAAGTTCCTATGGAATATATTCTGGACACAAAAACCACACCAAATTTCTAAATGAAGATCCAAAACACTTCTAATATTAAACATTGAAATAAAGATAAATAAAAACTTAATTCACCCTGGCTGGTGTAGCTCAGTGGATTGAGCACAGGCCTGCAAACTAAACAACCGTGGTTTGATTCCCAGTCAGGGCAAATGCCTGGGTTGCAGGCCAGTTCCCAGCAGGAGATGTGCAAGAGGCAACCATACATTGATATTTCTCTCCCTCTCTCCTTCCCTTCCCCTCTAAGGATAAATAAATAAATAAATCTATTTAAAAAATTAATTATTTTCTAACCCACCTATTTCAGCTCAGGATTGCAGATGGCCAGAATCAATCCTAGCAGCTCAGGGAACAAGATTGGATGCCACTCTGGACAGGATACCTTTCCATCTCAGGATGTACTCACACACACACCCACACTCACTCAGACTGGGTTAATGTAGATATGCTAATTCACTTCACATGCACATCTTTGGGATGTGGGAGGAAATCTACACAGAAGAACATGCAAACTCCATACAGACAGTGGCTCTGGCTGGGAATCATTTTTTTCCTCATCAATGTTTTAACAAGATACCATTGAACAAAGTGATGTTATTCAAGGACCTGCTGTACAGTGCTTCTCCAAAAATGGTTCTCTTACCAACCAGTCAGTGAAGTAACAAGACTTTATTCAAAACTTAGTGTATGTACTGCCTTTTTCTAGACGAGCAGGGAAATAATAAAGAGCACCAGAAAGCATGATGCCTGCCCACCCACAGCTTAAGCAAGAAAGACTAACCCACACAAAGTAGCAGTAATAATAAATTACCATTTGCAAAACAACCTACGTGCCATAGCTAAGTTACAGATATTATGTTTTATTGTCCCCCAAACTCTTGTCTGGTATGTATTATTATAGCTAGCTAGGGTTGTGGTTCTCAAACTTGAGTGTACATTAAAAAACACCTGAAAGTCTCATTAAAACAGAGAAATAGGGAGATCTTGCCCACAGCAAGTGTGATTCAGTAGATGTGCAGTGGGGCTCAAACTATATATTTCTAACAAGCTCCCCAAGTGATGCCGATGGGTTCACATTTTGAGAATTGTTGATGCAGATAAAGAATCTGAGATTCAGACAAACTAAGTAATTTACTGAAGACCTCATGGCTACTAAAGGGACA
>PVKM010004615.1:0-51405 GCA_004027735.1 Carollia perspicillata
ACAGATAGCTCTGCTCCTTTTTAATTTTCAAAGGCTCCTATTCTGCCTCCTTCACTTTGGGGAGCACTAAAGCGTGTTTGGAAATGTGGCTTTTCTGATGTCGAAGGCAGTCCCTCAAGCCCCATAGCCCGTCCACCCCACTTCACAGAATGCATCTCAAGTAACATACATCAAACCTTCACTGTTAACACTTGGTGCTGGCGTACTGGCTTTCATCCTGGGAAAATAAATAAACCACACCAAACCCACAGCACTTTAAAAACACTAATTAATCCTCGCCACAGGCCCAGGCTGTACAGAAATGGCAGATCCCACTGCCCCAACTTTATGCTTGGAGAAATGAGAGCAGGCAACTTTGTAAGGCTTCCCAGAGCCAGATAACGGAGACTGAGCGAACGGCTGGACTGGCCCTGGTTGTGCGAGGAGGGCGCCCGGCCAGGGCCAGCTGCCTCCTGAGTTCTCTTCTGCACAGCACCACGTGGTTACTTGCCCAGAACCCCACTTACACATCAGATTCCCCGCCCCCACCGCCCCAGGGTCACACTGATGCCATGTTCTTTTGTTTCCAGCTGACCACTTTATTTATTTGCTTGCTTTTGTTTAATTCTGGTAGAGCCTAGGATTTTAGCCATAGCTTCCGGGAGTAGCCTGGTAATTCTGGTTGGTTAAAAGGACTGTGCCGGTTTTGACACTCAACACAGACCACCCTCCACATAGTCCTGTTCAGACCCAGCAGCTGCGCCCTCCCCACGGGGGAGCTGTGTTGCGACATTTCAAGGCCGGGCAGGTCCATGGTATTGGCACAAACGGAATAATATTCACGGAGCGGCTGGGATGTCTGGCATGCCTTTATTCACAGGTGGGCGAGCCACGCGTGCTGCAAGCCGCGTGTCTCTGTGCATGTCTCTGCGTGGCACATGTCATGGCCCTTGCTCCCCAGCGTGGCACCCATCACAGCACCTGTCCCCTTGCGTGTCTCTCATCATCACCCCCAGCAGGGAGTCCCTACCTGTTTAAGTACTAGAGGGGAACAAAGCCAGAGAACTGCCAGAACATTATATACCATAATTCTGCGCATGCGAGCCGACTTCATGTTACGGGAAGTTTATCAGACCCAGTCTCAAGGCTATGGGAACACTGCTTCCCGTAGTTACTCAGACACTGGGGAGCTAGTGAGGAAGCCAGACTGCCTCCACGTACCCTGCAGGGGCCCACTTCACACCAGGTCTGCCCAGACTCCCTCCTTTCTCTCAGTCTAGACCAGGCATCTTCCCGCCCCAGCTCCCGAATCTCAACAGTCCGTAAGGATGAATGTGGACACCTTTCTTAAAAGAGTAGACCATAAAATTCTGGGAAAACATGAAGCCTCGCTAAATTGTACGGGACATATCCAATGAAATTAAAATGTAGTAATTTCACTTTCTAAATATTTACTAATCTGGTCAGATTTTTTAAGGGGCGATGGGGTTCTTATGTATAAGGCTGAGATAAAACTTTTGAAAACACTTCGGAGAAGCAGGCTGTAGAAAACTGAGTGTATGGTCTACCCCAGGTAACCTGTTAGGCATAGCGTCAGTAACCGACATTTGTAGACTGAGGTCCGTGACCTCTGGCAGCAACTGTGGGGACTGAATACTTAAGGGTCCCTTGCTTCTTAAGGGTCTTTTTAATCAGAGGGGAAAAAATATATGCCCAGGAAATGATATTAACACAGTTATAAAATACAGTTAAAGTAACAGTTGTAAAATAAAATAGCAAGAAATGATAAGCAATATAAATTGAATATATAGGATGGGGCAGAAAAAGGTTTACAGTTGTTCATATGGAAGATAATACAACAATGAATAAATAAGAATACAAGAATAAACTGTGTTTTACATACTCACAAGTGTAAACCTACTTTGGCCCTACCCCGAATAAGCACTAAGGAGAAATAAATAATGAGGGGCACTTGGGGGTGGTAAAATAGAATTCCTCAAAAAGTATAGTTTTAGGTTTCTCTGTTACTTCAACAACTTTGGTTTTATCTTTTCTTGATTTCTCGTGAATGAAAGAAGATAATATTTGAACTTCATTAATTTTCTCTGAATGCTGGTACAGATTTCAGTGAGCTTAATGACTTAGAGTGACACGAATTTATCATCCAGCTCTATAGGCTAAAGCCTGGCATGGGTCTCCCAGGACAAAAGTCCAGGGTGCCAGCAGGGAGGCTCCGGAAGAGAATCCGCTCCCTGGCCGTTTCCCGCCACAACAAGCTGCCCACCTGGCTGGGCCCACGGCCTCCTTCCTCCCGTCAAAGCGGGAGGTGGAGGGTTGAGTCCGCAACGTACTTCGGTGCCGCTGCCTTCGTGACCTCTCCTTCTCCGACCTCTTCCACACTGAAGGCCCTTGTGATTATGTATGTTAGGCCCACCTGGACAATCCAGGCGTCTCTCCACCTGTCCAGGACAGCTAATTAAACTTAATTCCCCTTTGCTTATAACTTATATTTACAGGTTCTGGGGGTTAGGACATGGGCATCTTTGGGGGCCTTTATTCTGTCTTCCACAGACACCCCTCTGTTTCACTAAACTTTATGAAAAATACAAAGAGTAGTTTATAACCTAGTTGGAGAGAAGAACAAAAGCACACGAAAAATTAAAAGAAAACCGGGTAACAGATCAAGGCAACAGTGGTGGAGACATTATTACAAGTTGTACTTGATTCATCGCCCGGTCGTTTCCATCGAGTCTGGTAGAGAGCGGGCGTGAGAGTGCAGGAGGGCAAAACCACACAGGCCGGCTTATGAAGGGCAGGGAGCGTCGCTCGGAGCCTGGGATGGAGTTCCTGAGCAGGGAGAGGCCATCGTCTGGAGACAGAACCGGGTGAGTGACAGGCGGTGTGTGAGCCCGTCCCAGGGGCAAAGGGAAGACGGGGAAGAGGAGATGGGAAAGATAAGTTAGACTATCTGCCGGATTGAGGAGATTAGATTTGATCTTGCCTGCGGAGAGAAGTTTCCTGTTTGTTTTTTATCCTGACAGGTAATCTGTGGAGCGGGGAGGGTGTAGAAATTCTGAAAAGTGCGGAAAAGCTGAGAGATAAAGCAGGAATCATTCTAATCCCACTATCCTGCCCCCTGCCCCCTGCCCCCAGGAAGCATTGTTAATATTTTGTTGTATTTTTGCTATTTTCTCTCTCCACTCACTAACATACACATTTATTTACATAGATTCTTACAGAATTCAGATCATATGACATATTATTTCATTACTTAATTTTTAGCATAATTAAGTGTAGAAACTTTATCTTTAAAATCGGTGTGTAACTGTTATTAATGGCTGCATGTTATGGTAGTCTCGAACCTGTATCTGCCCTTCTAACCTGTGGGAGTACTTGACCGTTGCTCTATTTTTGCATTTGTGAGGATATTTCAATTTTTCATTAATATAAATAAAGCAGCAATGACCATCCATTATTTTGAGAGGATAATGTCTAAAACAAAATACCTGGCTCAAAGGGCATAAATATTTTGAAGATCTTTTGGTATACATGGCCCTGTTGCTTCTCTGAAATACTGTGAGTTGCTAGATCTACCATTACTACAGGGAGTGCTTATTTCTTGGAATCTTGGCTAAAGGGTAGATTAGCATTTTTAAAACATGTGTCAGTTTTGTAAATAAAATAATGTTTTAATTTTATTTCTTTAATCATACTGCTGAGGCTAGGCTTATTTTTCATGTTTATTGAATATTTGGGGGCCGCAATTACTAGTTTTTTTGTCATGTTAATAAAAAGAGTTTTCTTATCAATTTATAAGAACTTTTTTTAATATGGAAAATACTCATTTTTGTAACAAATTTTTAAAATGTTATTTTATGGTATCTTTTAAATTTTTTAATTTAAAATTTGAATTTATTTTATAGAATTCTTCCATTGTGTTTAAAATTTTTAAAAAATTCTTTGTTCTGCCCTGACTGGTGTGACTCAGTGGATTGAGTGCCAGCCTGCGAACCAAAGGGTCACTGGTTCGATTTCTAGTAAGGGCACATGCCTGGGTTGCAGGCCATGTCCCCAGTAGGGGCACACAAGAGGCAACCACACATTGATGGTTCTCTCCCTCTTTCTCCTTCCCTTCTCCTCTCTCTAAAAATAAATAAAATTTTTAAAAAAATTCTTAGAATCTGAGTTCAAATACTCGTATTTTCTTTTTGTCCTACAAAGGTTTAATCTTTTATATTTGGCTCCTTAAAAAAATGTGTTAGTTATAATAAAATTAATATAAAGTATGTTGACAGTTTTAAAACAGCAAAGTCAATATTGTAATGTCCAGCATCTTGGAAAAAAAGTTTAGATTTCAATTGAAATTCCATTGAATCTATAGATCAGATTGAATAGCATTGTCATTTTTAACAATGTCAAGACTTTCTGTTCATGAAAGCTGTATATTTCTTTGATGTAACCTTCTCTGATGGCCTCCGGTAAAATATTACATTTACGATTACTCTTCTAGTAACTGTCAAGTGCACATTACATATTGTTATCTATTCAGGACACTCCCAGAGGAGTCCCCAGAACTCGTCATCTTGTGATTGGAAGTTGGTTCCTTTTGACCACCATCTCCCATTTCTCCTGCCCCCCACGTCCTGGCCATCATTGTTACTCTCTGTTGTGAATTCAGTTTCATAGGTGGTATCAGTAATATTTAGTAAACACTTTCAGCATCATGTATGAATTACTCAGTACTGTTCACTGACTTGGCCTTAGTTCACAAAAGTAGGGACAAAGACTTGCATATAGTCCAGTTACTTGCGAAGCAATCCCAGGGTACGTGAATAAGGGACAGATTGAATTTTATGTAAACTTCTTATAGATTTCACTGCTTACTTTTTTATTATAACTAATTTTATCTCGAGATAGAAATTTTCTTTTGATTTTGCTTTTTTGGGTTGGTTTGGGTACATCTTTGATTTATCATGGAAACTTCATGGGTGATATGCTTTTGGAGGCCTTGCTTATTTGAGAATACTGTATGTCTTTCTGTTACTTATGTACATAGTGACAACTTTATTGAGTAAGTCATGACTTTTTCCTTCAAAGCTCTGTATACATTGCTTGTGGTCATGTAACACATCGCATTGGCATGTATTGTTGCAATAATCTCAACACAGCCTGTTAGCCTTGCTTCGAGCTGCCCAGTTTTTCTCCCTCTGCCTGGATAAATAGAGTGTTCAGTCTTTGGTACTGATAGTACCATATATATATATATATCTCCAGTGTATTTCGAATTTGTTTCATCAGTTCTTCCTGGTGCAAAGCAATACGACCCATATAATAATTAGTAGATAACAATACAAGAATAAACTGTGTTTCGTGTGCCCACAACTGTAAACCTGCTCTTGCCCCGCCCTGTACTTGTCCTCTCACTTCCTGTTTTCATCTCTTCGCCCTTTCCCCTGCATTCTGGGGTGAGCTCCAGGTTGCTGATTTTCCTTTATTTTACAGGGCTCATGCCCCTCTCCTTCATGCTTCTGATGGCATTTCAGAGTGTAGTGTGGCAAATCTCTTTTCATTACCTTTCTGTAGGCTTTCCAGCTCTTTTTTATTAACAAAAAGTATCAATTTTATCTTTTTTGCTCCTTCTTTCATAGAGTTAATATTTCCCTTGATTGTATTAAGTACACAGAGTTGCTGCTGACAGTTATTTCTTTTTCTTTAGTAAATACTCCCCAGGTATCCTGGGACTCTACTTCTACATTTATGCTTTCATCTCCTTCAAGTTTCGAGATATTTTCATATTTTTGTGTATATTCTTATGTTCCATGCTGGTAGTATTTTGTTACTGAGTGTAAATTAGTTGGTTTTTGCCAAAGATGGATTATTTTGGGGTCTCATCTCTGCAGGCTTGTTAGAGTAATCTCCCATAGGAAAGCAGGAGGCCTGGCTTATAGCAGACGTGTAGAATGAGTGCCAGGACTCGATAGTCTGTGGGTGAGGAGGAGTGGTCTGGTGCAGGGGGCTGTCCAAACGAAGGAAAACCGTCTTGAGGTGGCGTCTTTGTGTTTGGTGGAGTCGTCGACGTGGAGCAAGTTTTGTGGTCTCCTCTCCTGAGCCCAGACTCTGTTCCAGGTATGCAGGTGACTGTGCTCAGGTCCTCTCCTGGCACTGCTGTACCCCCGTATGAGAGAGGGCACCCTGCAAGCAATCTTTCTGTCTAGTGTGCTGGAGAGACTCTCGGGCTTTCTGACGTAGGCGACTCCCCACACCCTCGAGCCACAGTAATGAAAGAGTCTCTCACATGGAGGCTTTCTTTTGGTCCTGTGACCTGCCCTGATTTCCAAAGTAGGAATGTTTGCAGAAGTCTACAAGTATACTTCTTACTTATCTCCTGGGTACCATACTATTTCTCTCAGGACAGGGGCTCTCAGTCAGCTTGAGCACTTCCCTTTGAAATGTGAGTGGTGTTAGGTGCCTGTGCTAGTTGCCCTTTTTCCTAAATGTTTCCACTTAGGGTACAGACAAGATTAAACGAGGGAGCTGAGAGAGATCTCATGGAGAGAAATAAGGAAAAGAAGCTGATGTCCGCAGCGCTGTGTTCTAGGCGCCATCCAGGCACTGTGCCGCCACGGCCCCGTTCCCCGTACCTGCGTCACTTTCTTTACAGTGCATGTCACCCCCCGGCATAATTATGTTTTAGATGCTCACTTGTTTATCGTTGTCCTCTCCCGTTGTGATATGAGCTCCATGAGCAGACTTTTTGTCTCCTGTATTTCTTACTATATCCTAGCCTGTAGAACAGTGGCACAGCAAAAAGCAGTTGCTGAATAAATGTCCTTCTTTACTTAAATTAAAATTTAAACAGAGAAAGACCTTAACAAGTTGTTTAAAAAGTAATTAGATATCAGAGGTGCTTGAATTGTAATAGCTAACATTTGTTTATTGAATAAGACAGAAAACTTAGATTTCACTTAATTGATGGCAAGTTTAAGAGATTTAAGTTTACTTGAGTCTGGCACTAGCATAATTTCTATGACTTAAACAGAAGTGGTGATTATTTTGACTACATGCAAAAATTCATTTCAGAGCCATATCATTTTGTAAAAAATCCTTCCAGCAAATAATTTGGGGCATATCTGACTTTCAGCTCCTTTCTCTAAAGAGAAAATAAGAATAAAAGAGGAAGGAGAGAAACTCAGCTCAAGTACCGCCGCTCTTAGAATCTTTTGCCAGAGATATAAGAATTCTTTATAATATATGCATTTCATTTAGAAAGTTGAGGGTTGGATTTCTTGGACAAGTTAGAATATAATACCTAATTTCTAACTGTTAACTAATGTTCAAAACCTTTAATGTTAGAGACTGAAAAAAATCTAAACCTTTCCCTTGTTCTAATTTTACCGTATTTTCAAATTTATATGAGGTCATTTTTTCTGAAGCATTTATCCAGCTTTGTGTTCAAATGAATATACATTCTTTTAAAAAGAAAATATTGACAGTAGAAACCAAATTGGAGAAGGATGGAAAGAGGAGATGTACATAAATCACCAGACACTTGGACGAGCATGTAAGCAAATGTCCGAATGGCATGTTTTTCATAATTTAATATTTTCCCTTTTAAAAATCACTTTCCAAATTGTTAATGCTTTGGCAGCTCCAAGGATGACATCAGCCCTTCCATCGTACAGTGTCTGCTTTCTTTTAGATAACTTGACGGCACTTTATCAAGTTTTGGTGATTAAGTTGAATTAAAAAACAAAACAAAACTAGGTTTAAGTTTAAATTCCCCGAACTGCTAAGCCAAACAGATTTCCGACCTTAAGCACGCTTTTTAGCACTCCTGAAGACTTGTTTGAGGCTGCTTTGTTTCTAGAAGCAGAGGTAAGCAAGTGAGAGAAAAAACACACATACTTTAAAGTTACCACCTTCTTTTCTCTATCTCAGCCTGGCCCCAGATCAAGAGGTAATGATCTTGGCATTATTTTCTCCCTTCAGAACATCACAGACAGTCACCTGCACTGTATGTAGTCTGTCTCAGCAGATTCTGACCATCAATCATTAAGGTGGTGATGAAAAGATAATACTAGAAACAAGGCTGTTAGCGAGGAAGAGGAAAGCAGTCTGTGGACAATACTAACAGTTTTCCTGCATCACCTAGGAGCTCACGTAAAATTGCTTGCATGTTAAAGGTGTGGTGTGTTACCCCTAAACCAGTGCTTCTCAGACTTGAGCGAGTGTATGGGTGACTACTTTGGTAGACTGGGGCAGGGCCTGAATTTAGTGTTTCTAGCGAGCTCCCAAGTGGTACTGATGCTCCTAGTTCTCTGAACACACTTTGAGTAGCCAGCCCATAGTCTGAAATGGTCTTTCACCCAATTTGAAGTTCAAGATTTATAACTTAAAATATCTATATGGATATTTGATGTAAGACTAATTAAATATTTTTATGAGATATGCAATTAAAGGCAGATGCGAGATCTTAAATTTCAGAACTCATGTGTTTATAATACCTGCCCCCCCCCAAGTTGCTACTTAGGCTAGTTGGATAACAGTTCACATTATCTTTCTCGTTTTCCGAATGCCAGACTGTTTTCTGATCTTAAAGTGATCTGGCATTTGAAGAAAACAATTCAAAATATATTCAAGCCAGCAAGGCATGAAGGTTTTAGGAGCTCATTGCAGAAACTTGGCTCCTTTTTCCTTTTGTTCTTGGTGTTTTCATTCTGTCAATATTCAGAAAGAAAGCCCGAACTTGCACAAAGAGCAGTGAACTAAACGTCTACCACCCAGGAAGTGGTTCCCCAGTCAAGAATGAGGTAGCTCACTCCTACCCAAATTTTTTGACACCTCGTTGGGCTGTGGGTTCTGATTCCTCTCAAGTACTTTTTTGAATCTTTGTCAACTATTGGGAGTGGGTATACAAGAACTCTGACGATCCCCCAGAGAGGATAAGTAGAGGGACTCGGTGGCTAACGGTGCTACTTCTGTGTGGAAAGGAGGAAAATTCCCCATGCTCATGGCTCAGGAAATGGCTGAGAAGTTATCTGGTGTTGGATTTGACTTCCATGCATCCACTTGGCTGGTCAAAGCAGTAGCAGTGGTCAGTCATTGTCTATGAGGGACACAGAGCATCCTTCCCCAGAGTCATCATGTGAGCTTGCCTTGTCTCCTGGACTCAGGAAGGTTTTCTCAGCTCTAAACAACTAACAGTGTAGCTCTGGCTGGTGTGGCTCAGTGGTTCAAGTGCTGGCCTGTGAACCCAAGGGTTGCTGGTTCAATTACCAGTCAGGGCACATGCCTGGATTGCAGGCCAGGTCCTCAGCAGGGGATGTGTGAGAGGCAACCACACATTGATGTTTCTCTCCCTCTCTTTCTCCCTCCCTTCCCCTCTCTCTAAAAATAAATACGTAAAACCTTTAAAAATTTTATTACAAAAAAATAAAGGTGTACCTGTATCTACAAATTCAGAGAATCTGAAAAATAGATCTAATCACTTACTATATTCAGAGGGGAAGGGGTAAGATTTTACATTCCTATTATATTGCAAAGAAGAAAACCTATTACTTTTTCCTCCCGTGAAATGGTGCCTTTGTTTGGAATGTTATAAGAGGACTCAGTGCAGGTTTCCTTTCAAGTATTTAAAGATTGGAAACAAAACATTATATGTAATATTTAAGTGGAAAAAAAGGGCAGTATAAAATGTTATATTCTATATCATCTCAATTGTATAGAAAATATAAGCATCAAAATAGGATTAAAAAGAATAAACCAAAATGTTACGGTGGCCCATTAGCTTTGAAGAGTGAGAGTGTGGGTGCTTCTTATTATCTTTTTTATTCTGTCCAGGATAGGCCAGTTTGCATTGTTTTCACATTGAAAAATAGAACAAAGAACAGAAAGGAAACAAAGCAGCGTGCGATCAGGCTGCAAGTCCCGGGCCCATACCTCCTCCCGCCACACGCGTCGGCATCTCCGTTCGGGGACGCGGGCCTGCAGCTAATCGTTTGATGTTTTTATGTGGGGCAGGTCTGTGGGCTGCCTCAGCGACAGGGATAAACTAGAGTGTCTCGGTAAAGACCGAGCTCATCAATTTTCCCAAAATCTGTATTTGATTAATTCTACAAAGGTCCAGGTCAAAGTTATTGCTCAAACCTTATTATTTTAATAAAGAAGCCCAAAGTTTCCACGTTTGTCAGGAAATTCATTATCACCGTAAAATAGCAAAAGGTCACAAAATGTCTCCTTCCACAATCAAACAGCATATAAGAAAAATTTCTTTTTCTCAACAATTCATTATCCCAGCAGAACCAAGAGAAACCTCTGACATTTCAGATTCTTTTGCTTCAGGGGAAATAAATGTTCCATAGATCATGGAGAAAAGTGACAAACAAATTAATGAAAAACAAATACACTCCTACAGTATACCCAGTCGTGCCAGACCAAACACAGGGCAGAGTCAGCTCCTATCCTCAGGTCTCTCCAGCCCCAGAGAGGGATGGTTTCCATAATGGCATCAGCACGTTAGGTACAGGAAGCTGTACCCACTCCCAAGAAATACAAATTAAAGAAACATGCCGTGGAAAAACAGAGAAATTCTATCATCTTATGCATACTTAACTGTAGTGGGAAAGTCACGGCTGGCGAAGCATTGTTGCAATCTTGAGCTAATAAGCGGAAGCATTCTAGAAATTAGTCACCCCTCTCCTCATCGTGCTTTCTCCAGACATGCCGCAACTGAATGTAGCTTGGCTTTCCCACATCCTAAAAATTCCTTCCTTTAATTCTGCCTCGTTCTGGTCGCCTTTCTTCATCCCTGAACTTGGTCGAGGAGAGTTTGCATGTGCTTTCTCCACACCGAGCACATTTTCATTTTCATGTTTTGAAAACACCAACAGTACAAATAAAGACAAAACTCACTGTAACTCCCAGCCCCAGTGTCCTCCCCAGAAATGCCACAGTGACCGTGCTGTCCTTCCAGACCACCGTAGATGTACGTACTTAGATGTGAAATATGGATTTGTGCAGTTGTGTGTCTATAAAATATTTTTCTTTACTTAAATGGAATGATATAAAAAAAAGTACTTAGTTGCAACATGTTTTAAATACTCAAGCATCTGCCTTGGAGATCTTTCTAGGTCAGTACATACAGAGCAGTGCTTCTCATCCAGGGACCATTTTGCTACCCACGCCCCCCTCCCCTGGGGGTATTTGGCGATTCTGGAGACAGTTTTGGTGGTCACAAGCTGGGTGGTAGTGCTACAGGCATCTGCAGATAGAGGCCAGGGATGCTGCCAAACCTCTCACAACGCATAGGACAGAGAAGTATCCACCCAAGTGTCAATAATGCGGAGGCTGAGAAACCCCGACATGGATCTACCGTATTAACTGCTGCACAGTGGCCTGTGGTAATTTCGCCAGTCATGTAACAATGTACATTTAGGTAAACTTTTAAAAGCATGTTTATCTGTGCCCATCAGTGGTTGTTTCTTCCGGTACTTTTCACCCAACTGCAGTCTGTCTTCCTCCACACACATCCCCTAGGTGACCAGTGGCCTCCTAATTTCCAAATCCTTGGCTGTTTTTCAGGATGAAGCAGCCTGGCCTTTCCATGATATTTGTCACTGCCCATCTTCCCTAGAAGCACTTGGTCCCCTGGCCCCAAGGCTCTGCCCTTACCACCCTACTTCCGCTGACCCTGTTTAGTTTCTGTGGCTGGCCACCCACCATGCCCTGAGCAGTGGCCTCCTCCGGGCACTGTCCGGGCACTGGGGATGTGAGGGTGGACTGCGGAAGGCCCCCACTCTGGAGGCCCTCTGATCTAGAGACTGGCGCACAGACAAGCGATGCATGCCCTAGGCAGGGGGTTTGCGGTTTGCAGAGTGATTGAACAAACGATTAGATGTAGTAGAAAAGATTCTGAAGGACAATAGAAATGTTTTTTCTTCATGGTTCAGAATTCACTGCATATTTTATCTTCTTGACTACTTTTCCCACACAACATACATTTAAAAAAATAAATCAAGTAAAATGCTTTCCTCACATTTTCCCACCACCGTCCTTTTTTTTCTGCTTTGAAACAGCAACTGCATTGTTCCACTTTCGCTCCACTGGGAATGTGCGCAGCCTGGGCCAAGGCAGGGAAAAGAGCAAGCTGGAGAAGAAGCAAGGCTGCTGGCTGCTGGCTCAGGGGTGGGAAGCGGGGTCGGCTCTTCCCCCTCTGCATCTGGAACTTTCATCCCCATCCCTTCCCCCCTTTTCTCAACCTCCTGGGGTTGTGGGACCATCCCCTCCCTGGGGAACCCCAGGAGTGGGTTGAGCTGCAGCTGTTCCTTGACCTCTGCTTCCCTGGATCAAGGGATCTTCAGTCCCTACCTGAAACCTGACAGTAAAGGAAGTCTCAACTGTAAATTCAACTCAAAGCCCAGATTAGAGTCCTAAAACAGGTAGGCAGGCTCTAGAGAGATACAAAGGTGGATGGTGGAGGGCCCTGCTCCCAAGGAGCTGATGGGGCTGCGGTGTGTGTTGGGGTGGGGAGCACACATACAAACAACTACTTGAAATGCAAAACAAAATAAACCTAGCCCTAAAAAGAGGGCTGAACAAAGTTGCTTAAGGAAAAAGGGGGGATCAAGCAGGGCATTTGAAAATCATTTCCCTTGCCTCTGAAAAGTAAGAGCAGCTATCTTTGAAGGCTTCTTTTGATTTAAGCACAAGGAAAGTGGGATTTCTGAAGGGAAGAGTAAAGTGTTAGAAGAGCTGGATTCTAGAGCACTGTTCTGCTGAGCACCACGTAGCTTGGGCAAGGCCCCAGACCTTACACGGGGGAGTTACTATCTCAGATATTGATCTCGGGTCTCCATAAAAGCTTGTAGGGTTGTGGCTATTTCAGTCCCAAATGCTCAGGTCTGAGCAGCTGTGGTTGTATGTCAAATGGTCTTAATTTGCCTCATTTCTGTTCAAGTTTATTTTATCCAAGACATGTTATGTAATTCTTAAAGGCATACCTACTGATTGCTCCAGATCTGTGTGCAAATGCTCTGCAGGGCCTATATTTATATTTCTAATTGCTTATGTTGATGCTGCGTGGGATCCTGGGAGCATAAAGGATCTAGCTCAAGTATATAGGCATTTATCATAAACTGCAAGCCCTGATAGACAAGGGCAGAAAGGAAAATGTAACAGATGTGTGGGCAGCACAAATAGGGCAGAGAAGGCAGCAGCTGGTTAAATGGGTCGTTGAACAAGGACAACAATAATAATAATCATGGCTATTGTTTATTTTTGGTCTACAAATGCCCATTTTTTATCTCTCTAAGACAGAGTTGATTGAACTTGAGTTGAGAGGCAAGTAAAGTATTGCCACGGACATTCCCAGAGGGCTGCTGTATTCATTTCCCATTGCTATATAACAAATTACTACAAACTTTGCAGCTTAAAACAACACCCATTTATCAACTGACAGTTTCAGAGGTCAACAGTCTAGCCAGGCTCAACTGGGTTCTCCATGGAGAATTTCACAGGCTGCAGTCAAGTGTTGCTCAGGGAGGAATCTGCTTCAGCTTCTTCCAAGGTTGTTGGCAGAATTTAGTTGCTTGTGGTTGTAGGACTGAGATTCCTGTTCTCCCCACACGGACTGCCCCCAGGTTCTAAAGGCTGTTTTCAGGTCCTTGCTTTGTGGCCCCCTTTACCTCAAAGTCAAGAAGAACCTTCTCGTTGAATCCCTGTCATTTCTAGAATCTCTCAGGCTTTTCTGTTATGAGCCAAAGAAAACTCTGTTTTTAAGACTTGTGATTGGGTTGGACTGCCCAGATAATCAATCTCCTTATCTTCCCTCCTGATTAGATCTGCCATGTAGACACATACTCAGAGAAGTTATACTTAGGGGCAAAGGTTATGGGTCTGAGAATTTGATCAACAACAGCTGTCCAGGGCGTGGTTCCATCTGACCTTGAAATGACAGCTGGAGATCCGGGGCCTACGCCCAGAAAACTGTGACTGAGGGTGGGCCTGGTGGGGATGGAGAGTGGCACAGAAAGGGAAAGTTCTCCAGGATGCAAACAGAGAAGGCCTTCTGGAGGCAGAGTCTGATGACTGAGCTGAGAAATCAGGCTCCTCTCATCAATAAGCATTTTGTTGAGAAGCTTCTTGCTAAGCCCCACAAGGAATAATGAGGGAGAACATGGCGTCTGGCCCTCTGGGAGTTCATGGTCTAGCAAGATTATAAGACATTTCTTTGACTGATGATGCCGTCCTTATCAAATTTGCACTCTGACAAATTTACGTATCTTCAGGAAAATAGTTTTGTGTCTTTTATAGGCTGTGCTGAGTACCTATTCCTGTTGCAGCTACTAGTCAGCTTTCTATTAAAAAGGATAACTCGGGCCCAAGAAACAAGGATTTCAGTGCCAAGATTGTGGTTCTGAAAGGCCCCCTCAAGGCCCCAGGGGGACTTCAGCAGAAATGGCCACAAAGGCAGGGACCCAGAGCCTTGCATGGTAGGAAATGTGCCTTCCTGATGAAGGAGGGGCCCCCAGGAGGCCTCCTTGCTCAGATCAACCATAAACCACCAAACATGGATCCTTCCTCATAGTATTTCAAAACCTCTGCAGAGATGAGAATTCCTCAGAATCCCTTATAGTCTCAAGTTCTTTATTTTACCTTTTCCCAAAATGTAAATTCTTCCCTCTGTTATCCCTTTGTGGGAATAAAAAGCAAGCCTTTCACATTTGTCTTACAAAAATAAGTCACATGCAGCTTTCTTCTGAGCCTTCAAATGAAAAATGTTTGGACCTTTCCTTGTTACTCGATAGTATCTGAACCTGAGGGGGAAAAAGAGTAAAGTCGGAAAAAAACAGAGATCTGGAAAAGCCATCTTCGGACAAATGGAGCAAGGATGGCAGGCTCAGATGCTCTCTTCCTCCGGTTCTGACAGGCTGCCATGCATGGTTTTGCAGGTTGCTCACCGCACAAGGGCACAGCCTGCCCTCCGTGTGCCAAGTCATGCTTCCTGGCACAGGAGTGTCTTCTTCTAATTTGAATAAGGCATCTGCAAACCAGTGGGGACCCTGCTCTCTGAGGCCTGCTCTCCCCTTATCTTGAACCTGTGTGTCATTGTGAAATGTATGAAAAGCAATCAATCTTGCCCTGACCAGTGTGGCTTAGTTGGCTGGGCATTGCCCCGCAGGGCAAGGGGTTGCCAGTTCGATTCCCAGTCATAGCACACGCCTGAGTGGTAGGTTCAGTCCCCAGTTGGGGCACATTCGAGAGGCAACTGATAGATGTCTCTCTCTCACATTGATGTTTCTCTCCCTTTCTTTCTCTTCTCTTCCCCTCTCTCTAAAAATGAATAAAATCCTTTTAAAAATTAAAAAAAAAAAAGAAAATCTCTTAGATAAAATACAGGGACAGAGCAATGGAGACAAGAAGGAAGCCAAGGGAAGACTTCTTCAGGAAAGCTGATGGGGAAGGATGGGGAGAGGAGGCAGCCTCGTAGTTAGGAGTTTTGGGCAGATGGTCGGCCCTACTCATCAACCATGTGACTGGAGAACAAGCATTCGCTTACTTGAACAACAATTAAAGAAAATTTTAAAATAATAACATTTCATGTATATTCAACTTCATAAGAAGATTATTGCCTTGTGATTCAGCTTATAGACATAAGATTAAGCGTAACACTGTTAATTTTACGCATGGTTTTCTGTTTGATTTTGATGTTGGTAATTTGGTTTGGCTTGGGGTTTTTCATATTCCTTTATATATTCAAGAAACACTTCTTGATACTGATTATGTTCACAGTAGTCCCTTAGTTCATGTCTATACTGCGTGTATATAATGGTCCTCAGTCTTGAGAGTGCCTACAAATTACCTGGGCAGCATCTTTAAAATGCAGCCTCGTGGGCCTTCCCTCCATATAGCTTCTCTGGTTATAGGATCTCTGAGTATATTTTGATCAAAGAACCAGGCAGCTTTTAAGGTTCAAGGACTACACTTTGAGGAAGGTTGCTATAGGGGTAGAAAGCATATAACTCAGAGTTCCTTGTCCTCAAAGAGCTTATAAATGAGTCAGGAAAATAAAATGGAGATGTATTCCAAAACAAGTAATAAATACACAACAGCAGATGCTGAATAGCTAAGTGAGTAAGAGAGAAAATAAAGAATATGGAGAAAGGAAGCATATGCCCAAATACAGTTCTCAGAGGATTTTGGAAAAAAGATTGGACTTGAACTGGGCCTTTAAAGGAAGGACGAGGACACCAGGTGGGGAATCCGTAGTAATAAAGGCACTGTGGTCTTCTGTGGTGGCAGACAGCTCAAAGCCACTTAGGGGACACTGAATTGTGTCTCTTCATTGTTTCATTGATGATCCCTCTGGAACCACAACCTTCTTCCTTGTTAGGCTGCTTTCAAGAGCGTTTCATAAGAGATTGCACATGTACACAGAAAGACAGATTAATCACAGTTGAAATATATGCACCGAGTTATGTATAATTTTAGCCTGATTTGTTTAAGTGTCTATGCTGTTGAAAAACTATATAGACTCCAAATGGCATCTGATTATTAAATTCAGATGCCAGAGCCTTTCATGAACAACGAACATTTTGGCTCTGTATATTTTCCGCATACTTTTTTGCTCTGTATATTTTCCTTCAAAAGTGGGAGGTCTACAGACATCTCGAACTATACTGCCAATCAGTGAAATTGAGGAAGTGGTCACAGAATTATGTATGAAAACTCTCTATCCACCTTTTGCAATGTGGAGCCTTTGCTTATTCATACAACCCAAATTTGGAGCTCATTCTTTTTAAGTGGATTACTATCTAAGTGTTTTTATTGGAGAGTGTTTGATACTTGTGTTTTATAATTCTGTTTTCTCACTCAAGCAGTTTTGAACATCAGAATACAGTTTCAGAAAATATACTTAGTAAAGAAAATAAGAGAACTCTCTTTTACGGCTACTCCTAATAAACGCAAAATGAGGAAAGTACCGATTTGCGTAGTACTGCATGACTCCGTGGTTTAGAGTACAAATCACTGCCGTGATGTTTTTGAGCGATAAATGAATGCTGCGAGGCTTCGGGTGGAGACTAGCTGAAGTTTAAATTGAACATAAGTGGAAAAGCTGTCAGTGGAAACGTATGTGCTTATTCCTCCTGTGTACACTCATAATTTACAAAGTTTTGCATCACCACTGTCATTTGCACTCATGTGTGCCCAAGACAGTTCTGAGCCCGCTACGCTGCATCTGTGCTACTGCATCTAGTGTGTGAGAGTGTGTGTGCGTATTTGAACAGAACAGCCCTGTGACTTTGTTTCTGTAACGGGATCATATGACACATTTGGACTTATTTAATCACAGTAGCATTCATTTCTACCAAATCGATCTTGACTCTCGCATTGCCATTCCCAATCTATTACACATGATTTTTACGTGTAGATCGAATTTGAAGGTTCCTTGAACGACATTCCCAGCCTGGTTTCAGATCGGGTCACTCACTGAGGAGTTCATCCTCTCTGCCTCTTCTCCTCCCTGCTGTAGAAGCTCTTCTCTTAGGCCAGGTGGGTGCCCTCCAGGAACCCCCTTCCAGGCCCAGTGCCTGTGCTCTCGTGTGTGCTCCTCTGTGCACTTCCCACGACCCAGCAGACCACCAGGCACTTGTCTGCTGCTCTGTAGATACTGGCCTGCCCTGAGTGGGGCAGCCTTTGAGCACTTTTGTCTTTCCAAATCGATTTGTTTGTGTTCCCAGTATGTGGTCACATATGCAGATGACCCTGGTGTACTCTTCCCTGATTACAAGGAGGTGGCATTTCTCCTAATCCCTTACACAGTTAAGTGGGTCTGAATTCACATCTTACAGAATGGCGCTTGGCTGGAAATTCTGGATATTTAATCGCTGGTTCAGAGTTAGTTCAGTTGGCAGATAGCCTTAAAAATTGTGGATGAGATGTGAGTATACTGTTGTTTTCCATCTGCACTGATAATTAGTATTTTCCAGATATTACGTCCCTGGTTTTTATGTTGAGTTTTTAGGATCTAGTGTGGTCAAGATTCTGTATTCGTTGCCTCACAAAGTACATAGCTCCTCAGATAACTATGTAATTCCAAATGTCGATACACCCAAAAGAGAGTTTGCTTTTCCCTCTCACACATCTGTTTTGCTTTATGTAAGAGAAATTTCTCATGCCAGAATGGCTTTCAGTGGATATAGGCAATCTGCTTTATGTTGAGCCTCTGCAATTCACAGATGCAAATGTTTAAAAAAGCAGCGAGGTTAACATGGTTATTTCTTCATCTGAAACGTCCCCAGTCACTACTTTTGTTCTTTTTTTTTAATTGTATTGTGTTATAAATCCATTGTGTATAATCCTTATAGCCTTGACTCATGATTCTCATATCAAAACTAAATTAACTCTTTAGTGGGCTCCTAGGATGAATTTCTAGGTTCTACAGTTTATATTGCTAGTTTGATTGTGTCCTCTTGATAGAGCTGCAGTTCTCAGGCAGGGAATGAGGGACCACAGTTTTACCACCCAGAGCAGAACCCCACTCACCAAAAGAACAGCCCCTGAAAAAAGGTCTAGCCTATCGATGTGTGCCCTCAACTATTTAACCAACAAATACTTCTGAGCACTCACTGTTTCGCTGTGCCAGGAAACATGGCTGAGGCAGAGATAACGTATGAATGCTCACCTCAGAAAAGTGGCCAGTCCAGTGGGACGTACGGGACCCAGATTATCGGTAGGATGGCGGTGTGCGTGAGTGTCAGACCAAGCTTCTGGCGCTGCATTCCAGCTGCCCCCACAAAAGCAAGGGCCCTCAGCCTATCACACCCACAGCTCCAGGCATTATTTTCAAATTTCGTGTTTAATCTGATACTTTAGGACCAGAATTTTCCACAGAAATTTCCCTAACTTTTCTTGTATTTCTAAGTTGTTTTGTTGTGCAAAGCCTTCTACGTAGCAAGAAGTTTCTGTTAACCACGCTATGTCAAAGACTCAAGACTGAGTCTTGGGAGAAATCCAACCACAATTATATTTCGATACAGCTAAACATGGGAGTCAGCGCTCGGAAGTTCCTGAAACTCCCAAAGCATAGGAAGGCCAAGCACGGATCCTCACTGAGGGTGTTTAACCAACGTAGTTCCCAGTGGTGCTCACTGTTTGCAGAAGGAAGGCTGTGTATTTTCTAAAAATGTGCCCTAAGTGAAAACTCAAAAGCCATTCTACAGGTTCATGATTAGAGGTGCAGCTCTGTTGGAGACTAGAATTAGAACTGCATAGTGTTCACCCCAGAAAATGAGCTCTCATGGCAAAAATAGACAAAATCTACCCCCTGCCAAACTGATGTCAGCAGAAATCTCGTCTGCTTTCTGAAATGGAATGTAAGTTTCCAAATTCTCTCCACAGTCTCTTTCCAAAGCAAATGAGAAACAAATAACTCACAGGCACCAGCTTCGTTTTTCCATTCAAAGCAGGAAGAGTTTTCACCATGCTGCTTTCCCCTGTCCTTTCGCAGCTGAGTTGTCCCTGGAATACTTGTGCCATTGGCACTAGAAATTCATGGGGTCTGCATGCTGGCTCTGGACATACATTTAATCACTCCCATTCTCTTTCCTGCCTTGACCTGATTCCCTGTGTAGCAGGCTCTGTTTGTATCTGTCCCCAAAGGCGAAATGGCTGTCATCCTCTGAGCACCTAAAGAAAAGACAGGCTAACATTCTGCCTTGGTAGGGGAATCCGAGGGGCGAGTGAGGCACGCAGGTGACAGGAAGTTTGAGAAGTGGGTAGAGATTAGGAGAGCTAAGTTTGCCAACGGTAAACTGGGGAGCAACACCTTTTCTTCTGGGACAACAGATGGGCCACTGTCTTCTGGATCAAGGGGTCCATGGGGTGCTCACCATGCTGAGCCACCAGACCAGGGTTTGATGGGGAGGGCCCATGGGCCCTGCTTTTACGTCTATACCTCTGCCATCATTCAGCTGCCAATTCCTCTCTGACACCATCCCCACTCCCGTCAAGAATCACAGGGCCAGGCAAGTGGGCGTGCAGCTTAAGAAGTGCGTCAGTGGGATGCGGTTCAGGGCCAGGCCTGCAGGCCTGCTGTGGGAAAAGCCAGCAGGCCTGGCCCAGGTCTTTCGGGCAGGTTGCCAGGCTGTGGTTGTCAGAGCAGGAGCACAGGGGTTAAAGCCCACAGGCGGCAGGTGTGGCCAGACACGGCATACCCGAACAGCTGCAGAGTTGCATCTTCCTGCTCCCAGCTGAATGGCGAGAAGTGCTGCGCACTCTGGGAGCTGAGCCAAACCTGATAGCCCTTACCTTCCTCCCTGAACACGCTCCAGAATGATCTGTCTCTTAGCTTGTTCCTCATTCCTCCAGCTACTCCATGGGACTGGCCCTTGGTGCAGACATAGGAGAGAGTCACCCATGTTATGTGTGGAAAGGTCTGTCACCAGATGCTTCTCTGCTAACTGGAGGTGGGCCTGAAGTTCTCTCCATGAGAGCTGTTTGCCTGCTTAGCCTCCCTCAGTGAGCACCCAGCGCCTGCTCCCGAAGCACAGCTGGACTCGAGTTCACACTGCAGAGGCCCTGCCCAGGCCAAGTGGTCTGGCCCCATTTCCCGGCCTTCCCCACCTCACCCCCTCCATTTCCACTTACTCTCTTGCTCAGCAATGCCCTCCTCGATCTGTCCCCCAAAATGTGACACAGGCTTTCCTACCTCCATGCTTTTCCTCCTGCTGTTCCTTTTGTCTTTCTTGCCTTCCTCTTGCCATTTATCTGCCCATTCCTTTGAGATCTAGTTCAAATGTAGCCTTCCTTGATGAGGTCTTCCCAGTGAGCGCCACCATTGCCTCTCTGGGCAGAATTAAGTAGGCTCTTACTGCTTCGCAAACACTGAGGCTCTGAAAGACAGGGGCCCGGGTATCTGTTCACCCATCTCTGTACCTGCTCCCAGCACAGTGCCTGGGACGTAGCCTGTGATCTACACATGTCTGTACTGCAAATCTGGTGCCTTAGATGGATGCCTTTAGCACTCATTGACATGTTAGCTCTGATAGCTGAGAAAGTCAAAAGCAGGGCAAAGGCAATAGTTAACATTTATTGATGCCTTTTTGTGTGCTGCCCCACCTCACTCCACGCCCAACAGTGGGTTAGCCAGGACACTGCTGGCCTGAGCAGAAGGGCTGAGGGGGCCGTCCTGGTCCCTCCAGAGACACTGCAAACAGGGCAGAGGCATCAGCTGAGGCTGAAGACTGGGCTGAAGGCTGGAGTGAGGTTAGTCCCTCGTGAACCTCATGAGTATTTGGCTTTGTGAAGCTGTCTGTGGCTCCAGAAACCAGGGAAATGCTTTCCTAGGAATGCTTCTCTGTGCCAGGAGGTGTAGATGCAGCATGAAATGGATCTCACTCCACCTAGCACGGGATGTGCTCTTCCAGAGAGCTGGGCCCTAGGACGGTGTCCTCCCAGCCACCCAGAAAAGTGTCTTGGCCATTGTGGAGGCAGACATCTGAACAGTAACTGGATGCCGTAGCCCATTTAGGCTGCCTTTACAAAATACCACAGTCTGGGTAGCTTATAAACAACAGAAATTTTATTTCTCACAGTTCTGGAGGCTGGAAAGTCAAGTTTAAGATACCAGTGTGGGCACAGCCTGGTGAGGGTTCACTTCCTGGTTCATAGCCAGTGCCTTCCCTGGAGCCTCTTTATGAAGCACTGATTCCATTCACGAAGGCTCTACTCCCGTGACTGAAGCACCTCCGAAAGGCCTCCTAATACTCTCCTCTTTGCTGGTTTGGACTTCATTGTATGAATGGGGCAGCGCATAAACATTCAGAGTATAGCACTGGGTATGTGGAGCTCTTGGGGAATTACTGTTAATGCTCCAGGGAATATTGCTTATCTTCCTCATTGAATTTCCATTAATGTGATGATAGAGTAGTATTGTAATTATGGCTTTTCTTTAAAGAATCCTTGTCTTTTAGAGATACATACTGAAATATTTATGGGTGAAATGTGATAGTGGCTGGGATTTACTTTGAAATAATTTGGAGAGAAGGGAAAGGCAGGGAAAATGGAAGATTGGCCATACTTGTTGGAGTTGTTGGGTAATTTGGTGTTTATTATGCTCTTCAGTCTACTGTGGTGCATGCTTGAAATTTTTCGTAGTGAGGTGTTATTTTAAGTATGTGGGAAAGAAGGTGGAAATAGGTTATTTGGTTCTTATCCCCTCTGTTCTTAGATTTGTTCTATGATACCCCTTTGCGTTGCTCAAATTCACCTCTGAGGGTCTCCTAGTTAGGGAAGACACCCAAATTATTGGCAGCTTCACACCTCTACAGCTTCTTAAAGGACCTTCCCTTCAGGTTTCTCAAATATGTGTAAGGGGCTTTGAAAATAAGATGCTCCTCCTCTTACTGACTCAGAGACAGTGAGGATAGCATGAAGTCCTGGAAAAACAGGTCTGCACTCTGAACTCTGGCTTAGGCGCCCCAGTGAGGAGCCATTGCGTCCTCCTTGGCAGGTTGTAAGAGAAACACTGTGCCTGTATCCCAGGAGCTGGCATGAGCACACTGTAAAAGAAAGATACAGCCCTGGTGTGGGGGCTCAGTTGGTTGGGGTATCATCCTATATCTCAAAAGGTTATGGGTTTGATCCTTGGTCAGGACACATACCTAGGTCCCGGCGCACATAAAGGGAGGCAAACCATCTATGCATCGATGTTCTCTCTCACATTGATGTGCCTCTCTCTCTCTTCCCGTCTCTCCCTTCCCTCCCTTCTTTTCTCCCTTCCTCCCTGGAGGATATGTTTATTGATTTTAGAGAGAGAGAAAGGGAGGGAAGAAGGGCTCTTCCCTCTTCGAAAAAAGAAACTCATTCTCACAAAATGGTGCAAGCTGGCGTTGAGACTCTACCTGTGGTCCTTGGAGTCAGGAATGTTGCAGAGAAAACTCAGTCACTCAAAAAATATTTATGGAGCTCCTACTGAGCTAAGCATTGAGTAGTTTAAAAGGAACTCAGTGGTATAGTTTCTGCCCTCAAGCGGCGTTGACTTTATAGGAGACGACACAGCCCTGTGAGGACACACACGACACCGGGCAGCATTGTCCCCATTCCCGAAGAGCGCACCGGGCTGCTGTCCAGGGGCGGGGAGATGGGCGACAGGCAGACAACTAACCAACCCCGCTGGGGAAGGGAAGGGCCAGTGCCTGCCTGGCCATCAGCATCTGCGAAAGTAGGAACCGCCCACTTTTGTTTCCACTCCAGCATCCCCTCTTTGAAAGCATCTGGGTAATTACAACTTCCATTTCTGCCTTTGGTTGCTGGTTTTAGTGTATAAAGTATCTGCTATGTCAAGATATTTTCCCCTGATCCCTCTGAGCTCTTGCCCTTTTTTCCCAGTGGCTGTTTCACGCCTGCTCAATGAGTCAAAATAATTCCATGGTTTCTGTGTCTGCCGTGTCACATGAAAACTAGGCAGTTCCCAACCTCCTCCCCGCTCTAACTTTTTCCCTTAAGAGAAACTTCTGTGATTACCTCGACCAAGTCCTCTCACCTCAGTGATGATAGGTGGGTTTGGAGGGAGTGTCAAGGCAAGGAAAGGAATGAACTAGTTTTGATTTAAAAAAAAAATTTTCACCCTGAGCTGGAGAGAAACACTCTTTTCCTTTTTCCTCCACATTTTGGTTACATCTGTGTGATCAACTTCTAACCCTGAGAGATAATCTCTCCCCTGGTGTTTCTGTTGCTTTTTGTAGGAGTCTAGCTCTGCATATATCTTATGTGAGCTCCTTGAAACTAAATGGCATTTTTTTTTTCTATTCTCGAAACATTAATGGCAAAAGACCCTTAGAGCCATTCGGTCACTCTGCTTATACCCTTGGCTCACCAGGATGGCCAGGAGCCCTGCGTAGTTCTGCCTGGTGTCCTCAGGTGAGAGAACAAGGGCACCGAAGTAGGGAGCAGGCCCTTCACTAGACCAAGACCTCCTTGCCTGCAGGGAATGGCACTCAGGCCCAATATCTAGTACATAGTAGGTGCGCAATAAATAATCATCTAACGGAATAGAACCACTTCCTGGTATGGCAGCAGGTACAGAGAGAATACTCAATAAATACTTGCTGAAATAACAGAAATTCCTGTATTCCACAGGGAAGAGTTCAGCGCTCACAGAGCTTGCATCTTGAACCTCTGGAAGGCCTTTAGGTTGGATAACGTAGGAAAGCAGCCGTTGGCAGGGAGGCAGATGGCCGATCCAAGTCCTCCAGCCGAGGAGACCAGCACCGTTCTGTGGGAACTTGGACACTCTGACCTGATGGAAGTTTGCAGTGGTGGGGCGTGGGGATGCAAACGCAGGGCTTCCTCTGCTCCCTTTGGCATTCCTACAAAAGCATGCAGTTTGTGTGCCAGGCCTCGGCTTTGGCGGCTAGAACAGCCCAGCAATTATCTCCTGATCAAGGGAGGCCGGGGTGTGTGTGGAAATCACTTCTGAGTAGGAAATATTTCTGTTGGAGAAGCCCGTAGCGGCTGGCTTTCTCTCAAGTGTTCAAAGGATACCAACGGATAGACAGGCTAATTTAATCATATTAATACAAAATGTGTCCCCAGTGCAGAGGGAAATTTCTTATGATGAATTGTCCATTTTGGAGCTGGAGCTCCCGTTCCAGAGTGTGAGTGACAGCACTCTCTGTGAGAGCAGACAAGGCAGGGAGGGGAGCAAAAATGCTTCTCGCCAGGCCCCAGGATGTGTGCTGTTTGTTTTTCTGAGAAGGTTCTTGATCTCATGCAGACAAGTGCTTCACTCTTAGGAGAGCTAACACAGCCAAATAAGGGCCTGAGTGTCCGTTCCTCATGCTTCCCAACAGCTCCCCTCCTCTTTGACCACACAGGACAATGGAGTGAGGACCTGTAGTTAAGATCTTAGAAAATACCAGTTCATTTAAGTTCGTCACATGAACATCATGAGATGCCCTGAGACCTAGCAGTAGGACCACAGGCTTATCCTGGCCACAGATTTAAAGTTCTATTCTTTCTCAGTATTACTGCAAACAAAAGAGTCCAAACTTTTTTTTAGAATGGCCTAATACGGAGCTGGATACCAGACCAGCTACTCCCAGCGTGGACACCAACTGGCTGGGTCAGGGAAATTCTATCTCCTCATCTGCGTAAAGGACAGATCAGGTGACCTGATGTCTAAGGTCCCTCGCTAGTTCTAACTTCCTTCGTTCTATAATAATTATCTCTTTAATTTTTCAAGTGTCTTTTGTTTGGGGATATGCAGTTGAAAAGTGTGTTTCCCATATTTGGGTTGTGTCTCGGCCTGCTGTGTCTCCATCTGTCCTCATTTAGATCACTGTAAAGTATACCCATGACCTTGGAGCTCCAGTTCATCAACTTATTCATTCAGTAATATTTATCAGATGCCTAGGCACTGAGTGAATGGTACACCAGAGAGCAAAATAGTCATGATTCTGCCCTTTTTTGGATCTTATATTTTTATAGGAGACATATTAAATAAATAAATATACAATTGCAGGTTGTAATATGGGTTATAAAAGATCAATAGAGGTTGACTTAATTTTATTAGGCAGGCCAAAAGAGGCAGCTCTGAGTTTGCTCGGAGACCTGGAAGAGGAGTTGGCCAAGCAAAGCATTGCAGAAAGTGCCCTGAGTAGAGAGAAGAGCAAATGCAGAGAACCTGTGGCTGGGAAGGGCCATGCCGACGGGCAGAGCTTAGTGTGTCCAAAGGACTGAAAGAAACCAGTGTGGTTGGACTACTGGGTGAGGGGAGTGGCATGCGATGGGATAGAGGAGGGGTGGATTCACTAAGATAAAACACTGGCTGCTGAACAAACAAACTGTGAATCATCCAAACAACAGAGACGTTTCCCATGCACATCAAGGACAAAATGGGTACTCCTGAGCCATGGACAGCTCTCGTGCAAGCAGGGTGGGAGGGACTGCAGCTTCTTCCACCTTGTGGCTCTGCCGTTGTTAGCGAGCTGCCGAGCCTGCCGTGCTTATCTGCATGAACTGTTGTGCACAAGAGGGTTTTCTGGGCCCGGACCTGCCTGGGAGCCATGCTCACACTTCATTTACATTCCATTGGTGTGTACCCAACTGCAAGGGAGGCCACCAAATGTGGTGGGACTGTGGTCCCAAGAAGGAGACAGAGCAGATGGTGCGGCCCTATGGGCCACGTTGCAGAGTGTAGGCTTTGTTCCTGTGCACTGAGGGGAGTGCAGGGGTGGGCACCCGCAGTAAATTTGTCATCACGTCTAAGCCCGCACATCCAATTGCTCATGTCCCGCAGCGAGTCTGAACCTAATCCAGCACCCCCTCAGAAAGCAGCATGTCCCCCTAGCGCTGTCTCTCCTTTCAGTGATGTCCTTTCAGACCAGGGTCCTTTTCTCCTGCTCTGTTGGTCACCTAGACTTCCCTTCTACCTCCCAGGCCTGGCCTATCTGGGCACTCGCCCAACAAGGCTCTATGGTTTCCGCCTGCTCTGATGCAGAATGCTAATTTACACACTCGCAATGCGGAATTTCCTCTCCTGGTGACAGTCATTCTTGGCTGCAAGGTTTTTGCAGTATCACATCACCTGGGAAGCTTAATAATTACATCATAGTGGGCGTGGAAATGATCCTTCTGAAATGTGCTCAAACAGATGTTACTGGTTTCCAGTTACCTACAGAAAACAGTTGTAGCTTCTGTAGTTAGGGGGAACTGATTCAACTAATCCTTCCCAAACTGCCTTACCGTGTCCCCTCCAGCCCATCAGGGTGCCCAACGACCCTCCAGAGTCAAAGCAGACTTGATGAGTTCCTGCCTCACACTGTTCCCCTCTGCCTGGGACATCATCTCCCTACCCATCACCTCTCTGAAGCCTGCAGATCCTTCCACGCCAGGCCTCACCCCCAGTCTCACCTTCCCTGGAAAGCCTGCCTTCATCGCACCAACCAGAAATAAGCTTTCTGTCCCTGGAGTTCTGTAATACTTACTCCCCGAAGTTATTTGCACAATGGCTTGCAAACCTAAGTGCTCAAGAAATGCTTAAATTATTTAAATTATGTCTTACCACTCCTTTGGCATTTGTCATGTGTTGCCTTTTTTTTTTTTTTTTTGACATTTATCCTTCCAACTCATTCTAAACTTGGTGAGTAGAGATACTTTTCCTGTATCTAAAACCTGGCACATCTATAAAAAATAATAATAATTAATTAGTTAATGCTTTTCTATAATTCCTGTGATACCTTACACAGTTCCTTCAACAAAACAAATGTTTGAAACAGTCCTGCTGATGTCTTGATGCTGTTTTAATGTACGCTTCCTTCTAAAATGCAAAGCCTCAGTCAGTTAAAGGAGGGGATCTCTTGCTGGGAATTCCAGCCCCAAAGAGAGACCTTTAGGTAAAATACCAGGTGGGGAGTAGAAATGGCCAGTGACTGTCCAGCCCCCTGGAGGGTTTGTCATGGAGTGTTCAGCTACAAGTACTCCCGCTTTCCTATTTCCAGTGCTCCTTTCCCAAAACAGAGGTTGCAAGGGGTAGAGGTGTTGCCCTGGGCTGGGGAGGGGGTCTGTCTTTTTCATTTTCCATGTTATGAAGATTTTTCATATGACAAACTGTACTAGAACCAGGAGAGAGCACCAGAGCAAATGACCCTATTTTCAGAATTTACCCTCGGCTTGAGGGCATTTGTGACTGCCCGAATCTTTGCAGAGGACCAGCCCCTAGTAACCTGAGCCCCTGATATGATAGATAGTAGGCTGTCCATTCCGTTTCCTAATCTGCCTGAAGATTCTCAACACTCTTATTTGAGTCAGATGAAAGATTTAGTTCTGGGTTTTTCCCACTGATCTTAATTGGTTTTTATGCAGGTCTCAGAAGTGAGGTTTATCTGTACACTTCATTCCCTACTGTGAAAGCCAACAACACTGTCAAGGGAAGGAGAAGAGGTCGGTAGTGGTCCTGGAATTCAGCTGAGCTGAGTTCCTCCCACCCACCTAGGGCTTCAGAATGATGGCAGTGTGACTGGTAGGGAGAGAGCGTCTCTCTGGTCCAGGTTGGCCAGTGCAGATTCAGCTGCCGCCCCTCCTGTGGGTCATCTCACGTATGTGCGTGAGGTGCCTAACAGCCAGCATCCCCCAGGAAGCACTTTGGGGGTTACGGACATGACAGTTCACAAAGGATCTTTAGGGGGAGGCCTGACTGAGGCTTCAGGAGCTCAGGCTGGCTGGCTGGCTGTTGGACCTCATCAAGCCACCAGACTCAAATCAGTGTCTTCAAAGTCATGCACGTTTAAGGTGGGTACCCTGCAACTGAACTTTCCGAGTAGATCCGAAGAATTAGTGGCATCTTTTTAAAAGCCCCATCTTTGCTGACCGTCTCAGGTGTGTTTTCCGTTTTCCTTGGAAAGGGAGATTATGCTCTGAATCCTGGGTTATGTGAGACCCTGATCAGCTAGAAATAGAAAACATCCCTAGTTTCAGCTGTGCTACTGCCAAGAACTAGGGTAGGCTAGAAAGAGTTGTCTCAAATTTTTGCTTTTTTACCTTTGGCAAGCAGCACCTAGTGGCCCTCATTTCAGTGATTGTAGGGTTTGTGTAATGTGCTGGGGTTTGGGCCACAGAATCACAGTGCGGCGGAGGGCTGTCCTTCGAAGAGCGCTGGCCAGCTTTAGTTTTCTGCACTGAAATTGTGGCCACCGCTGCCCCAGCGTGAGCTCCCAGGGCCTGGAAGGATGGCACCACCACACTGTCAAGAGAGGCCAGGCCCACCTGACAGCCATCCCGGGCTGATTCCACGGGCAGAGCCCCCTGTCCAAATTAAATATTAAAGCATCATTTCATCCTTATCCAAAAACGTGCTCAGAGCCTAGTCACATCTTTCCTGCGCACAGGAACGTGAGCTGTAGGACACAGGAGGAGGGTGGCCTTCAGCACAGCATTTTGGACCGTGGGGCTTTGTGAAAGCTGGGATTTTGCTAAATGCCATGTTGCGGGTAGGGGAGCCTTTCTCCTTTCATCCCTAGCCAGAGAACAGACGACTCAGCCCGGCTCATGCTCATCATCTTAATCACAGGCTGAAGATGAATATTTTTGGTTAGTTTCTCTTTTTTTATATACACAAGTGTCCATTTATAGCGATTTGCTGACGGACTCTACCAATTACTTGAAAAACTTGTATTTAGAGAGAGACAAACTAAAAATGTGAATTCAAAGGATAGCCATAGTTCTGCATTAGATTAGTGTGCTGTGGGGCAGGACCAGAATGGAAACAGTGGTTGGCACATGAACAGTGATGTCAGAACTGGAAACGATCATCTGTTTTCACTTTAATTGGGAGGATGATTAGAGAAAATACGCACTCTTCTATCTGTCTTTGTTATTGCAAGCTCGTTGGGCCCTTGTCCGTGTTTACTGTGGGCATTGTACGTAACAAGCCCAGTGATTGCTGTCTCCAGTCTTCACTGGCACCCTGTTTGCCACATCCAGGGCTCTCCTTCCCTGCTCACTCACACTTGCCCTCTCTTTGACAGTAACCATTTCTCCATGGAATATTTCCTGTGGCTGCTGAAGCATTCTTCTAGTCTTCCTCCTCCTCGGTCATCGAGAGGCTCCTTCCCCTCTGCTTTGCCTTTCATCTCAGTCTGTGTCATTCTACCACTTGAGCTACAACAGGAAGATGTGGAGATGAGGCTCCCAGCCTGGGGGGCCAGCACGAGCCAGTGCACGTGGCACAGCAGAGAGGAGCTCCTGTGGAAGCTGTCTGTCTGATGGGTGTCAGGTAGACAGATTTCTCTTCCTCCTGCCCCTGCTCCTCACCTGGGCCCAGGGCTGGAAGACCGCAGAGTAACTCACAGGGGCATGGAGATGCGGGGAAGCCAGGAGGATACCTAAGCTACGAAAAGGAGGACGTTTTCATAGGGAGGAAACATATCCAAGGAGACACCGCCCACTCCCTGGATCATCCCTGTCACATTCATTTACCTGTCGCTCGCTGCCTGTCCTTCAGGTCCCAGGTCAGTGGGCACTGCCCCCCTGGATCCTCCCAGGCACTTTGTGCATTTCACTCACTCAGTCACAAATGTATTTTCTACTGTTTTAGAATTTACGATGTTTTCACAAATTATTATCGCCAGCTGGACTCTGGTTTATTCATTTTGAAGATTGAATATATAGCACCTAGAATGATCAATAAAATAAATACTTGCTTAATAGGTGAATGAATAATATTAAAAAATTTTATTCAAGATACAGTTTGAACCAAAGTATGAGAAGACCTTTCATCAACCCATTTCAGATCTAAATGGATTAATGTACCAGGAGAGTCAAGAGTTGAGGATTCACGGAATCCTTGGCGGAGTCAGACATTAAGCAACTGCTGAAGGTCCCTGGAACACAGGCACGTTCTCTGAACACTTACCATGCACAGTTCAGCCATGATTAACATTTCAACTCCATCTAGGCTGAGCAAACCACATCAAAGCTCTTTTTTCACTAGGACTTTTAAAACCCCAACTATGAACTGAATGAGTAGGTGTCAGAGAAACTGACTTTGTAAACTGAAAATCATAAACTTAGGTTCACTTGAAATATGTCATGTGGACTATGTATAAAAATTACAGGCATTTTTATTTTTCCCTTGTAGGTAGTAAATACCATCTGTAATATTCCTCCTCACCTTTTTCTGGTTAGCTTTATATCTGGCATATTTTTCTCGATACTCCTGTTTCAGGTTGTAAGGATTTCACCAACAAGAGACAGGATTCTAAATAAGTAGTACGGGTGTAACAAAACTTGCAGCAGTCAGGTTTAAATCCAGAAATAAGGGGCAGGATGAATTTAGGGGGGATTTTGAATGGTGTCAGGCCTCCCTATTTTCCCCTTCTCCAGAGCTCACACAGCAGAGCTGTACAGGGCCCGAGGGGTGGGAGTGGCCTTGTCAGGCAAAAGGCCTGTGGGCCACTGTAACCCAGAACCACAAGCCAGTGTCACCACACCCTGTGCTGACAGGCCCCCTCACTCTCCGCACCTGTGCCCACACGGGTGCCTCCAGCAGAGTGTGCTGGCCACTGTCTGTCACCCTGAGATGCATGGAGCCTGAGCAGTCCTCTGGGGACTGCTGACAATGAACCAAGGTGGGCACTGGACGGCTCTGCTTTGAGCTGTTTTATATGGGCAGCTGCATAAAGTTTGTTTGCAGGGAGGAGCTGTGGCAAAACCATTGTAAGCATCCTAGGTGCGGCTGCTAGAGATGGTGATTTCAGGTCATCGAAGGTGACAGAAGACCAAGCAGCCCATGTGAGGCCAGAAGAGCCCGGGGCTGAGCAGTACTGGGCTCAGGAAGACTGAGTCAAGTGTGACGGTGACTGTGGGGGTCAGGCGGTCCCAGTGTACAACCGTAATTGGGAATCCCTGTTCTAGTTCACTTAACTTTCACAATTTTGGCCAGACCTGTGGTTTAGCATACAGAATTTAGGTGTTATTGCTACATTTCTTCACATTATTTTTATTCATTTGTTTTTAAACTACTTTGTTAAGGTATGATTGACATACAAAGAGATGTATATATTTAATGTATACAACTTAGTGATTTTTGAGATAAACATACATCCATGAAACTGTCATGACAATCTGTGTCATAAACATATCCATCTCCTCCCAAAGCTTCTTCCTGCCCCCTTTGTTTATTAGTGTGTGTGTGTGTGTGTGTGTGATAAGAACCCTTAACCAGTTTCTAAGCACATGACACAGTATGATGATACAGTGTTGCTAACTGGGCGCCCCAGGCTGTACAGCAGATCTCTGGGACATCTCGTGTGACTGGGACTTCGTACCTGTTGACCAATGCCTCTGCCTTTCCTCATCCCGTCTTACCCATAATTTTCTGATGCGTTCTTCTTCCCTTGGCAGCTGGTTCAGGTCTCATGGTTATTACAGAGTTGGGCTGTTGATCACACCTTGGTTTAGATGGCTGCCAATCAAGATTTCTTTCAGTTGGTCAGTCAGTTTTGTCTGTGTGCCCAGTCCTCTAGCAGCCACTGTGGGAATCAAGAGACCTGTAACCAGGGCTTTCATACTTAGAGTGCACAGCACGCTTACCCCCAAAGGGTCTCCTTTCATCCTCACAGTCACCCTGTGAGGTAGGCATTATTTTTACCCCCATTTTACATACAAGGGAGCAGGAATTCAGAGTGGTTCATTAACTTAATAAGATAACAGAAAGATCAGGCCCTGGCTTGAGTGGCTCAGTGGATTGAGTGCCAGCCTGCGAACCAAAGGGTCACGAGTTCAATTCCCAGTCAGGGTACATACCTGGGTTGCAGGCCAGTCCCCAGTGGGGGCTGTGCAAGAGACAACCACATACTGGTGTTTCTCTCCCTTTCTTTCTCTTTCCCTTCCCTTCTGTCTGAAAATAAATAAATAAAATATTTTTTAAAAAAATAATGGATGCATTCTACAACCTACGAAAATGCACTTTGGTTTCTCCGAGCTCCTTTTCAGAACCTGAGTCACAGTGCAGGGAGTGCTGCTGCTGACTCCTAACAGAACAGTTCTCTAATCCCAGCTTTCCAGCCCACAGGGCCATGCATATGGCTACTGAGGTTTTTGTCATCTTTGAAAATTAAGCAAAGAGGGTCAGTGAAGCGGCAGCTCAGAATGTGGGAGTTCTAACCAGTGTTTTTTGGAAACTATTTTTAGAGAAAACTTCTATTTTTAGATTCAGAATGATTTTCAAAAACAAGAATCAAGACAACAATGAACACGTTTGCCTCTGGTACGCAAGTCCTCACCACACAGCGAGATGAGAGGCAGCCATGGCTCGAACCCACAGGTTGGGGCCGTGTAAAACCCTGAGCAGACTGGAGATTTGATCCACATGAGCCCGGGTGCGTCCGGCCAGATGTAGCCCAAATGCGCTGTGATCTGGAGTTGGGGGCATTGTGTGCAGGCAGTGGGCAGTGGGGATCAGACAAGCTGTCACAGTAAAGATCCTAGTGACTTGCCCTAGCCAGGTGGCTCATTTGGTTGAAGCATCATCCCCTACACCAAGAGGTTCCAGGTTCAGTTCCCAGTTAGGGCACATTCCTAGGCTGTGGGTTCTATTCCCCATCAGGGTGCAGGATGGGAGGCAGCTGATCAATGTTTCTCTCTCACATCGACATTCCTCTCTCTCTTTCTCCCTCTCCCTCTCTCTCTAAAATCAATAAAAACATGTCCTCAGGTGAGGATTTAAAACAAAATTTTATTTTAAAAAAACCCTAGTGACTGGAACTTCACTTTGAGTTGGTGTCCTTTTCTTGGATTGAGCCATGAAGAAATGGTCCTCCAATCAAACGTTTGGTGTAAATAAGCCCTGAATCATACTGACTCACATAATAAGCTAACAAACAAACTGCTTTCAAGAACTTAGAACTTAAACATGAAAGTTGAAGGGAAGTGTGCTAATTAAACCGAAGGATTACCTATTCATTTTTTAAAAAACATGCACAGCCTTGGTCAGTGTGGCTCAGTGTGTTGGGCATCATCCCACAAAGCAAAAGGTCACTGGTTTGATTCCCGGTCAGGACACGTGCCCGGGTTGCAGGGTCGGTCCTGGTCGGGGTGCTACAGAAGGCAACCAATCGATTTTTCTCTCAATCAATGTTTCTCTCCCTCCCTTCCCCTCGCTCTTAAAACACAACAAACAAACCAACAAAACGTGTGTGTCAGGATTCCATTTTAGGAAATACCGCGACAACCAAGGTGTGTCTGGAGAAGCTGCGGGGTTTCTCCTCTTAGCCCGGTGAGTGAACTGTGCTGTAAGTGAACAGGCGTGTGCCCTCAGAGTGTGAAGATGGCCTCCTGCTAGCAGGAGGAATAAGGTGGGTCATTAGAGGTAGAATACAATGTTAAACTAGTCTTTGTAAATTATAAAAGTGATCCAAAACAAAGAAGGTTCAGTGGAAGTGAATGGCAGACCACTCAACAGAGCGGAAGAGGGACTAAAAACCCCAAAAGTGGCAAATTGAAACCTCCACCGTTGATGCCTTTTCCCCTCACCCTGTTCAAACACTGGAACGTGGATCGGGGAGCAGATATAGGGAGGGCCTCCCCAAAGCCAGGCCAGAGAAGTGATTTGTTTTGTTTCCTGGGTTTTTTTTTGCAGATATAATAATTGCTTCTGCCTATTTTTCTCCTTTTTGTGAGATCTTGAGTAGGAGGAAAAACCTATATCGTACTGGTGATAGCTAGCATTTAGAGATAGTTACTGGCAGACATTACTACCTATTTCATAGAGCTATTGTAAGTATTAAATGAGTTAACATATTTAGAACACTTGTTTTATGTTTGTAAGCAGGTAGTAAGTTCTTACAAGTGTTAGCTGTTATCTTTAACATTGACCATAGTCTCGTGATATACCAGACCCTGTGCTAAGTGCTCTGTGTGCTTTATCTCAGTTGGTATTCTTATACTAAGTTTATAGGTAGTAAATTGAGGCATAAGAAAGTTGCCCAAGATTACACAATTGGTAATAATAACATTTATTGCACACTTAATGTATGCTTGGCATAGTGTTAATACATTTTCATTATGCCATCACATTTAGGTCACACAACAATCCTGTTAAAGAGATGACATTATCCTCATTTTACAGATGAGAAGACCCAGGCCTAGGGAGGGCAGCTAATGAATGCCTAAGGTCACACAACCAGTGAGCGAGAGAGCTGAGATTCGAACCCAGGCCACGTGACTCCAAAAGTGCATGATCTGCATGCACTGCTGTGTACTGTGGCCTTCTGGCAAAGGGGGAGGTGGTCCTTCACATCAGTCCCACAGCCCTGTCCCCATCCCCGTCTCTAACAGTGCCTTCCTTCACAGTCACAGCATTAGCTCTTTCTAAGCCCGTTCCCCAGCCACACCCAGCTCATTCCACTTGAGCAAGATTCCAGAGAGAAAGAACCCAGACCATCTGTTCACCGCTGCACTGGTGGTCGGGATTCCTCCCCAATTTTCTTTAGGCACGAATAGTTTGTTTTCTATGAAGTGACCTCTTCTTATTTCCAAGGCAGCTAACATAGTCATTTTATTTAAGCTTTGTGCAGTTAAATCTCAAGGATTATACACCAAAATGTAAACAGCAGCTAATAAATTTACAGGCGATTCTAATTTTCCTATTCATCTTTTTTTGTATGTTTTCCAGTGTATATACGATAAACAAAGAACATAGTCAGGAAAATTAATATATTTTATAAAACACAATCATAGAGCCCTGGCTGGTGGTATAGCTCAGTGGATTGAGCTCAGGCTGCGAACCAAAGAGTCACTGGTTCAGTTCCCAGTCAGGGCACATGCCTGGGTTGCAGGCCAGGTCCCCGGTGGGGGCCATGCGAGAGGCAACCACACATTGATGTTTCTCTCCCTCTCTTTCTCCCTCCCTTCCGCTGTCTCTAAATAAATAAATAAATAAATAAATAAATAAATAATATTTTAAGAAAACACAACCATAGACTGTATTAGTATTTCCAAAGAGTCAGGAGGATGCATTGTACAGCCAAGAAACGCATTGAACAGCGGATCAGATGTCCTCAGGCCTTTGTCAGTCCCGTCCATTTGGTGAATCCTTCACCTGTCACTGATTAGTGTCTTTCGAATTACAGTTTAGTCACAGAACCTTTTTTCAAACAAAAATGTCGGGAAATACAATGTATTTAGCACACTACAGATTCTTCCTTAAGGGTTAAACTGTGCCACCTGAAGTGGAGATGGGGAGCCCAGACCCCACTCGCTAACTCCCCGTCCCATCCACAGAGCGCTCCCGAGGAGTGTCCAGAACCCGCTCTGGGCTGGAAAACACGGTCCTCCACTGAAACCATTGACCCACCTCCTTCTGGACTCTGGAGCTCCTTCAGATTTCCAGAGGCGGTTCAGATCAGGAGGCTCTGAAAGTTTACTAAGTGTTCTGTAGGATGCTGATTTTTTTTCATTTGCCCGAAAATTTTCTGCTGCTCTCCTTTTTCACATCCCAAACCAACACACATGACTAAGCCATCTTTTAACTGGTTAGTGATGTCTGGCCAGAAAGCCTATTATCTTAGAGGTGGCTTCCAGCTCATACAGAAAAGACAGAGATTTATTTGTGTATGCTTCCATCCAAACTCCCCACTTTTTTTCCCCAAAGGTTAACAAATGCAGTTCCATTTTGTTCATTCATCAAGCTGATGGGTGGAATATTTGGTACTTGTGATTCATGGTCTTGAAACTCTCTGCTCTCTTGACTTCTGTGATGTTCTGTTCAACTGCTCTTCATCCTATTATTTTCCTCTTCTCTGCCTCATTTGCTAACAGTCTTTTTTTCTTTTCTTTTTTTTTTTTTGGCATTTAGTGCTGTGTCTCTGGGCCACTGATTTCTTCTTGCTTCAGTCTCCAGACATCTAATCCGTGTCCAGGGTTCACCGTAGATGGTGCTTGATTCTACAGTGCTGTGCTTCAGTCTGTCACACAGGTCCAGTGTTTCAGCTGCGATCCGTAGTAGATATCTCCACCTTGAGCTCATACTAGTTCTTTAGAGTCAGTATGCCTAACTGCAGAATCACATTAGCACCACTGTTTCCTGCCACAGCATCCCTGTTCTACCAGCAGCGACCCTCCTCTCCCAGTCACCACACCTGAAACCTCCAAGTTTTACTATTTTATTATTTGCAACTTTTAGTCCCTAAATATCTTAGATTTTACATTCAAAACTTCTCTTAAATGTCTCTTCGCTTATTACTGTATTTGGCTGTGTATAACGGGCACCCACATTTTGGGTCCAGGTTCTCAGGGAGAAAAATCTTTCATTTTAATTTTTTATTTATTTACATTTAGAAACAAAACCAATTATCAGAGTCCAGGGTATTATTTTGCATATGGATATCATTATTGCTTTCCAGAGTTACACTTTTAATGCAGAAACATAAATAAAAGAATCAAAAACATTCATATATATACAAAACTAGTACAACCCATGTAAAATGCTCTCATCCTTATTTTCCCCTCAAAAATTTGGGCAAGAAAGTATACATTATACATGGCAAAATATGGTACTTTGTGTCATAGAATTTCAAAACACAAAGCTTTCTTACCACACAGTTGTTCATCAATAAATATTTCTTAAATATGTATCTAGTCCAACTCTATCAGAGAAATTCTAAAAGTTTGTTAACATTCTAAGAAATCTCTGCCTCTTATCTCTCATCTCGATAGTCCACTTCATACACTGTTAACAGTGGAAGCACCAATTGAAGTTAGGATAGCAGTCACCTTGGGGAAAGGAGGGTGGTAACTGGAGGCTGCTGGCGTGGGTTTCTGAAGCCCTAGAAATGTTCTGTTTCTTGAGGGGACTGGTCTTTACGATGGAGAATCCACTCTTCACCAAGTGTGATCTGTGCTCACTTCCCTATGAGTGCTATTTAAATATGTTTTTAAAGCAACCTTTGGATTGACATAGAAAAAGAAGGATATTATTGCTGATGAAATTATTTGTTTTAAAGCAATAGATTCCCTCTAAAATTTTTAGCTAGGCTAAAATTTTAAATCTGAAAGTATCAGGTAGAGGATGTGGAGAAATAGGGACATTACTGGTAGGAGGGCCAATCGGTATGTGTTGTAAAGTTGGAAATGTGAGCACCTTGCAGCTGGGCAGACACATACTAGAGGAGCTCTTGTACGTGTGCACAAGGAACTGTACGCAACATGTTACATAAAATTAAAGTGACCTAAGAGTCCATCACCAGGATAAAAATGTGTTTTTTTTATATGGTGAAATTCTGAACAGATATACACATACACACACACACACACACACACACACACACACACTTAGAATCACAGTGCTCTAAAAATACTATCATGAATGAAAAACAAATACAGAAAATGTAAAACATAACACACACATACATTTTAAAAGTATTAAACGGTATTGTATATTATTCCTCAACACATACGAGGTCTGTCTGGAAAAAGTTCAACCATTGTTAATATAATGAGAATGGTTTGCACGACATTGGTGTAACCTGGCAGCTAAGGAGAGTGAACTGCAATGCACATGTGTGAACAATGGTGACTTCACTGTACTAGTCAGTGAGGGCGATAGATGCCATTGAGTGAGCATGTGTACTCTGTGTGGCTGTCACAGTCAAAATGACTAAGCAAGTAGAACAATGAATCTGCATCACATTTTGCTTTAAGCTTGAACATTTCTATGTGGAAACTATGCAGATGAGTCAGAAGGCCACAGCTGTGAGAAACTGGTGATTGGCAGATTCATCACAACAATGTGCCCACTCATGCATCACATCTCATGCAGAGTGTTTTGGCAAAACAAATCACCCAGGTGACTCACCCCCACTGCAGCCCAGATTTGGTGCCCTGTGACTTCTGACTTTTCCTCAAAACTAAAATCACCTTTAAAAAGAAGAGATTTCATACCCATCAATGAGATTCAGGAAAATATGACATGGGAGCTGATGGTGATTGGGAGAACTGTGTGAGGTCCCAAGGTGCCCACTGTGAACGGGACTGAGATGTCATTGTCCTGTGTACAATGTTTCTTGTGTCTTGTATCTTTTTAAATAAATGTCTCTATTTTTTATAATACATGGCTGGATACCTTCTGGACAGACCTCATGTATACAAGGGGGGTGGTCCCAAAAAACACTGTAATTATCTTTTGGAAGGCAAGCTCCTTGTAGTACAGGCTTCCCCCATGAGGTGAGTGTTCTAGGAACCCATCTGTATCAGGGTACCAGCTGGTGTTGTTGTGAGAGGCTGCATTGGGCTTCAGTGAATTTTTTTTCAAGACTCTTCAGTGCATTTGCTCATTTTCTGATGGGTGATTTACAAGGGCACCTGCCCACACTGCACTGCAAGTGGAGCAGTTTTTGACTAAAAACGGCAAGAGCCCCATGCCCCACCCTCCCTATTCACCTGATCTCACTCCAAGCAATGTTTTTTGTTTCCCTTGATGGGGAAAAATTCACAAAGGTAAGCATTTTGCCAATGTGGAAGAGGTGAAACAAAAAACGGCAGAAGCACTAAAAAGTATCAAAATTGACGAGTTCGAAACTGTCTTGAGCCATGGGAAAAACTTCTCAATAGGTGTATTACCTCAAATGGAGAGTACTTTGAAGGTGACTGAAGTTTAAACATGTAAGAATAAATACACAGTGTTTTATAAACAAACTCCAGGGGTTTTTGGGTCCCCCGCTCATACGTTAACGTATTTTCAGATGGCGAAGGAGACACCGCACTGACATCATGAAACTGTAGCCTCTGGGGAGCGGATGAAGGGACTGGGACTGAGAATGGGAACAAGGGAGCCCGTCACTTCATCTTCATTGTCCTGTTTCTTTCATTTAAAAAAAAAGCAAATATGACAAAATGTTAACAGCTGTTCATTCTGGGTGGCAGTTGTAGCATTCCTTGTAATTTTCCTGTTGCTTAATTTCTGAAAATGAAAGATACTATTGAGATAACAACATCTCTCATCATTTAGTCTTATTTATTGTTTGGGTATTTTATATTCCTGTTTGTTTTAAGAAAAAATGTATATAAATATACGTATAGTGCGATAGCTGAATTTCCTCTTTTTTTGTGTTCACAAAGCAGCCTTGTTTTTGTTAACGTTCTTTGGGGTCTGAATGTGGCCTTCAGACAGACGTGTGATGAGGGCTCACAGGTCCACCACAGTCTGAACATGAAGAGTGCACTTCCTGTGATAGACATCCTCAGGCACCTCGGCCACTAGAAGCCTCCTTTGTATTGGATCCAAAATAGCCAGAAGCAAACAGAGAAACAAGTCAAAAAGATTTCCTCTTTGGCGCTAATGACTTGTTGGTATGTGATTGTTAAGACTGGAGGTCTGAAACCGCCAACAGTAATTGGCTCAGTCTCCAGTATGTCTTCAGGGTCATTTCCACTAGACTTGACTTGACGTAGGAATGGGGCCCTGCACTTTCCAGCATGGATGGTGCTTCCTGCGCTGAACCAAGAGCAGTGCAGAAGTCCCGCTCTGGCAGGGAGGAGGGCGCTCTCAAAGTCCTCAAAGATGGGACGGTGGATGGATGGACCAACCACTGTGGTGAAGTGTGTGCTTTTACAGACGTGTTGCAAACTACGGCTCTTAGTCATTGGGTGGGTAGTCTGGCTGACTTCAGAAGTGCCCCCAACGTGATTGCTGTGACCATGTTTGAGTGGACTTAAAACAGACTGACTATGATAGAGTTGGGCCCTGAGTTGAGGCTTTTAAACAGACAGGATGGAGTGAGGTGGGGGCCATCCATACCTTGCCCTCCAGCATCTTCGACTCTAGTAAAGCTCAGGTCTCTCTGGACCTTACTCCTCCTCCCCACAAGCAGGTGAAGGAGGGATTTATCCAAAAGAAGGAGCTAAGCTTGCTCGATTCCGCCCCTTGTGTCTGTTGAAATCTGGAGCCAGCGTGTCCCCGGCTCTGCGGACGCACTCGGTCGGCCCTGAGCTGTGCATTCTGAGGGCCTGGTGCGTGTCCAGCAAGATCAGTGATGGGTGGCTTAGTCTTTCTAAGTCAAGTTCAGTTATGAGCAAAACCTCTCTGTCACAGGTCTGAAACTGTGTTCTCTCCAATCAAGTTTATCAGTACCAAAGGCAATATTTTCATCTTCATCTGTCTGTCCTCTACCTTTCAATTGGTTCCAAACTCAAAAGGGGGACAGGTATTAATGGTTCTCCTCAAAAAACCTGATTGATCAAGACCTCGAGATGATAAATGAATGTCATCCACAGTACGAGCCAGTAATTTGTGTACCACATTTATTCGTATACCCGTAATTATCCCGTCTGAATGGTTAACTGAGCACCGTTCAATCACTTCTGGATTTCACACCTGTGGTTACAAAAATGAATATATGTACTATTTATCATGGCATGCTTGACCTCTCATAGCTTGAGATGGACTCCATTAACATGTTCATTTTATAGAGCATTATATCATCTGTATAGGTATAAGTATACACAGAACGTGTATTTAATTCAGTCACTTAACGGCAAAAGCAAAACACACAAAAACTACCCACCACGCTATAGCAGAGCACTGTTCTCCACATGGCCAGCTGTGCGCTGGCAGAACACGCTGATTTTAAGGATGAATTAGTGTTCTAATCTCTTCGGGATTTCCTTTATATTTGCAGTGGTTTATGACTGATGTTTAATGTAACTGTGGCTCTGTTTATACTTAATAGAAGATTCATTTCTGTGGCAGGATACACATTTGCTCTCCACTGTTGAATAAAAGCTACTGTTCTGCAAAAAGGAAATAAAATGTTGATTTATAATGTCACATTCCAAGAACAGTGATCTAATTCTCCCAAACTGTTTCTTCCCAGGTCCTGGGAACAGCACGGCTCCAGCAAAGGATGACTCTTCTCTTCCAGGATATTCAGCCTTCAACACATCTGTCCACGCCGCAATTAGACACAGAAACTGGAAACTCCTCACGGGCTACCCAGGTAGAACGCTCAGCACTTCCCAAACGGTGACAACGGCCTTTTGCAAAAGATAACTCTGGGGCTGCTGCATGAAACAGCTGAATAAGGAAGGGGGAGGAGTGCTGTGATCTACTAAACCTGACCCCCTTCCCACAAAATTGAGAATTAGCCGCAGGAGGAAAAAGGAAGAAGTGCTAGTCTCAGCTTCACGGAAGCCTAAGGATTTCGGATATGTGTGGCTCCCGGGCACCGCAAGGGGAGTCTCTGGAAGCTGCACACATCCTCTGAGAGGGATGTCTGTTAAATACCTTTCAGATGTTGCGTGATGGTTAAGGTTATAATGTAACTACTCAGTGTTGACAATGAGCACAATCTTGGCAGTTGTGGCAAGACTACTCTTCATTGTTTGGGACTGCGCCACATGTTACAAGATATTTTAGCCTCCCTGGCCCATGACCACTAAATGCCAATAGGACCCACCCCTCCGAGTCATGTCACAGGTAAAAATCCCCCCCCCGCCCCCCACTCACATACCTGCATTCACATCCCCGGGCACCCCTGCTGGTGAAGCAGTGAGACAGGTCTCATTAAAGCACCGAAAGTCAGAGTCTTAGATCTGAACACAGCATCAAGGGCCCCCATCTTTTTCATGGTTCCACGCCCACAACCCAGCTCAGCTTTGTCCCCTGGGCTCATTTCTCGAAATTAGAACTGGCCTACCGTGTCTCCCCACTGAATTCTTGTGTTTCTTTGCCAGGCTGTGGTCACTGGTTCCCTCCACCGTCTCAATACAGCGTTTCTGAGATACCCGCACCGGACCCACCGACCAAGACCCTCTGGCTCTTTGATATTGAGAAGGACCCAGAAGAAAGACATGACCTGTCAAGGGAATACCCCCATGTCGTCAGGCATCTCCTCTCCCGGCTCCAGTTCTACCACAAACACTCGGTGCCCGTGTACTTCCCGGACCAGGACCCCCGCTGCGATCCCAAGGGCACTGGGGCTTGGGGCCCCTGGATGTAGGATCCGAGGGGCCAGCCTCGGGTGGGGGGCCGGAAAACCTTTCTGTGGCAGGTGGGACTTCAGACCTTTCCTCATGTGACTCCCATCTCACTTGTTCTCCCAACCTGGGTTCACCTGTCCCCTCCCCTGCTCTTAAACCACAATGACGTGTCTGCTTTCCACCCCTAGTGCGTTTCACAAGCTGATAAAATCTGGAGCACTCCCGCCGTTGGCTGGGGGGGGGTGGCTGAAGGAGAGGGTGACGGGGTTCATCCCCGTTTCCTGAGCCATGGGACGGCCCGGAACTTGACGTGGAACAGGAAGTCACGGAGTCCCGGAGGCTGGAGCAGCTGGCTCCCTTTGCCTCACAAGTCAGATGTTAGATTTCCCTGTGCCAATAGCCAGCTTTTATTGGAGCGACTCACATTTCTTGTAACAAACGAAGGGAGCAGACAAGTATTAATGGCTCTGTTGGTCAGGGGCTCTCCCTGTCAGAGAGACCGTGGTCAGGCGTTCCATGTGAACAGCCCGCCCTGGTCAGCCCCTGCTCACCCACCTCATCACTCATGCCGTCATGGAGCATGAGGCCCGTTTCGCTGTTAAGGTCAGTGTGGCAGTGTGCCCGCTCTTTGGTTCTGGTTTTTACAGTAAAGAACTGTGTTTTTATCCCCAAATTTCCCCCCAGCCATTGTTCATTTTGTCTAGACTTCCTGCTACCCCCAACTCTCCTGCGTTTTTTTTTTTCTTTTTGACTCAGGCGTCCTGCGCCTAAGAAGCTGCTTTGCTTCCCCACTCTGAGCACCACTGGTGTTCGGAACTCCGAACCCTACCTTCCCTTTGTCCCTGAACCCGAGTGAGCCCTTCCCAGAGAAGGTGGCCGGCTGGCTCCGTGAGCGTGCTCATGCTGGACACAAAGAGGCCTGGGTGGTTGAGGCTTGGGTCCGTGTCACCTGTCTGGCGAGGATATTTCTAGTTACATGGAGTTTATCATCACGATTGTGGCTTTGTCTCATAACATAGTAAGAGTCGCACTGCTGTGCTCCAGCCGTGAGGAAAAACCCCAGGAAAGGATGCTGTTCTGAGATGATGCAGGGAGGCAGCGTGACGAGGAAGCGGCCGAGCTTGGGAAGCCGGGCCCTGGTAAAGCCAGGAAGGCACAGCCACATTCCTCTTAGGCTCTCAGTGTCACTGCTCTCACTGCGGTGCTGGGGTGAGGGAAGAGGATGTGTGACGGTGTGACCTGCCAGCCCTTCCCAGGCCCACTAATGCCCCGTTCACGGGGATCAGTTTGCATTAGCTCCAAAGAGTGTGACTCGGAGAAACGTTTGTGCAAACTGTACTCCCGTTTGTATTAGCTCCACCGTTTCATTCGCTGCTTATCACCCATGCCTGGTGCAGTGCCTGGTACATCCTAGAAGGCACTCAGTTCACTTTTCAAAAAACAAGGAATAGACAAGTGAGCAAATGAGAAAGTCTCGCACTGTGAGCTGAATACAGGGCTAATGTGAGTATCTTCCAGCCACTGCTGTTCTGTTCTCACGCGGCCCTCCTGGGGCAGGAGCACAGTCTTTGTGTCTGGGCAGGCCTGGGACATGCCACGGGAAGTCCTGGTGTCCACCGGGGTGGGGTGGAATATGCCACCAAAAGGACTCTTCTTTTGCCAATAATCCTCAGTTCAGTCTGTTCTTCATAGGACACTAGAAACTAAAACCACCAAATAATATGACATAGCTCCTAGCATAGCCATCCTTCAGTTGAGTAGCTGTATTTTCTGGTCACTACTGACTTGGATTGCATTAAAATACGATGGCTGGAAGGGAACGGTGCTAGACCTGAGGACATGTCACCCACCCGTACCCCTCTCCTGGGTTGGCAGACAGCCGGCCAAGCACTGTCACCTCTCACTCCCAAGCCTGTGGCAGATTTATGAACTAACTGAGCCCAGACGTTCCTTCTGGATCCTTCTAACCCATTCATACTGCAGAGTGGAGGCCACTGGGCAGCGACACCCCTTTGCTCGCCCCGCTGCGCCCCCAGCAGCCGTCCCCGGTTCTGGTGCCTTCACTGCTGTGGACAGTGTGGTTATTCATCACTCAGTGGGTTTAAATTTTAAAGACTTAATTTTCTGTAAAACTTTTATCTGAGATTTTAGTTTACCCATGATAGAATGCATCTTGTTAGATTTTCTTTCTCTGTGCCAGAATGCGGGCAGATTCATAGGTTGTCATTCGCAGTATTAATGTTATTTCTTTCTGAATTTGTTTACCTTTAAGGAAGGGATCTGTTTATTTAATTGTCTTTCTTTGTTACTTCACCGTTGTTCCACATGTAGGGGACAAAAATAATTAAATGTATCTTTTAGAATGTGTCAGCTGTGCGTGTGGGGTCTCCGCCTGGGCGATGAAGAATTTCTGGCATGAGGCAGAGGTGACAGTCCCACAGCATCACGAATGAACTAATGTCTCTGAATTGTACCCTTTAAAATGGTTAAAATGATCAATTTTAAGTTATGTAGTTTTTATCGAAATTTTAAAAATGTATTGGCTCATTTTTATTATCCTCCCCCGTCATCTCTTAAACTTTAAAATGTATTTTTGCTCAAGAAACTAGCCATGGCTTGTGTAGACGGGTTCATTGTCAGGCCAGTGAAAGACCAGCCTGCAAACCTGGTGACTGCCCTTAGCAGTCGCCGAGAGGCGGTGTGTTCGGTCAGTGTCCAGGTGGCCGCCACCCCTCTTTCAACCTCTGCTCAGTGCCTGGGAGCCAGCCAGCGGCCGGCACAAAGCAAAGGAGGAAGGGGCAACTCAGCTGCCCTGGGCCTGGCCTCAGAGCTCTGCACCCAGCAGGGGAGGCGATTCCCCCACGTAATCAATTGTGGAGGTTAGGGTATTTTATTTAATAATCCTTGGCATTCTTCTAACAACAGAGATGATGATACCTCTGCAACAATCTTTAAAAATACAGACAACTATAAAAGATAATTAAACAATTCATAAGCCACCCACCTAGAGATAGCTACCATAAACCTTCTTTAAAACCCCTGTAAGAGAATAATGAAGTGGTCCACTTCCCAGACTGTTTTTTTTTTTTATTTTATTTATTTATTTTTAGAGAGACAGGAAGGGAGGGAGAAAGAGAGGGAGGGAAACATTGATGTGCAAGAGACACATCAATCAGCTGCTTCTTGCACGCCCCAAACCGGGGTCCTGGCCCACCCCCCAAGCATGTGCCCTGACTGGGAATCAAACCAGTGACCTCTCAGTTCCCAGGCCAGCATTCAGTCCACTGAGCCACACCAGCCTCCCACTCTGCCCAGCTGAGTCCTCAATTTAGATTTAGATGGTAGATAAATAAAATGTCGCCTCTTCTGGAAATCGTCATTTTAATCCCATTGATGAAGTATAGGTGTTCCCGGGGTTTTTACTCCACGGGGTCATGATTTCACATACACTCTCTCACACACACATTCTCACTTTCTCTCCCTCTCCTCTCGCCCCCCCTCTTCTCCATGAGCCTCAAAAGTGGGCCTGGGCACTGAGGAGCCAGCTTGCTAGTAACGAAGCCAGTAAGTAGGCCCCTGCCTCTTGTCCACACCAGGGTCTTGCCGAGCAGGGAAGAGTGAATACACACATCCTCCTCGCCTCCTCAAGTAAACAGGACTTACTGTGCTTTTACTTATATTAAATAAGTCAAAGCTGGGATTTGCCCTCTCTGCCATCGTTCTGTAGCCAGAATCACACTGTGCAGTGGAGCCAAGGACGGGGCAGCTATGGCAGCAAGGAGCCGGGAGGTGCACAGACAGCCCTGCTCCCAGGAGGCTCGCCTGCCGGAGAGCACAGCAGGGAGGAGGTCCTGGGACAGGGCGGAGGGGAGGTGGAAGGGGCCCCCGAGTCAGAGGAAGTCCAGCCTAAAGATCCGCAAAGGAATGTTTTTGCTTTATATTTTACACCCCTGAGACCAGTGAGTTCTTTCTACAAAAACTATTCCTAAAACCTTTGATTGGAGGACACTCTGATTCTCTGAGGGAAGCAGCTGCACGGTGTGGAAATGTTACTTGGGGCTTCACAGTAAAGCAGCTGGGTTTTCTTGGTTCTTAAGCCTGTGCCTGAATGCACCTGCTCGGGTTTACTGCACACAGGTGTTGGGAATCTGTGGGCCGCACATCTAGGAGGACTGCCGGCCGAGGAGAGGGGCCCCTCGCTGAGGCGCCTGCACGTGTCCCGCCTCTCTGGTCCATAGGGCCTTCCTCCCCCTCAAAATCTGAGTGAGCTCCCCGGGCAGCCAGGGCCAGGAAGACACCCCCACAACCCCGCAGCCCCTCGGGGCCCCACGCAGACCTCAGCGGCTCACCGAGGCCCTGCCACTGCTGGGAGCCTCGACATGGTGCTCTTCCTCCAATTACCTTCTTCACTAGAGTAAGGAATTTTAAGTGATGCTGTTTTATCACCACGGTGAAGGGGGAACTAGTGTCACTGGTAATGATAAAAATACACCCAGTGAATCCAAACTGCTCCTAAATTTGAGCTAAGAACTCTTCCTGACCTGGAAGGAAAAGAAAAATTGAAGAAGGAATAAACTTTTTCACTGATTTATTATCAGCAGTGCAGGGCTGTGTCTTGGCGACACAGGTGTGGAGATTACAAACCTCCCTCAGGGCAGGCACACCCAGCTTCCTTCAGTACATCGTGCTGGGTGGCGCCTCCTGGTGACTGATAGCTTGACTTGGTGATGTGCTTATGTCCCCTCCTTGGGCTATTTCCTCTGAGAAGAGCCTCAGCTGCGCTTCTGGAAGTTTGTTTTGCTCACGCGCCTGCAGTCCTCGAAGCCCGGGACACATTCGAAACGTGTTCAGTGAGGAAACACAAGAGGAAGCCAGGGCGCACATCTCTTCAATACAGTGGGAAGACGGCAGGGGACCCAGCCAAAGGAAGGAGCCAGGCACGTCAGCAAACAAGCGGGTTGTTGCAACAGACAGAGAAGTGTTTCGAAGAAATGAACCCCCAGAGGAGGAAGAGACAACATGGAACTTTCTTGGGTAAAGAAGGTCCCCGACCCTTAAATTCTGGGATTGTAATCTGCGGTCCCCTAGATCATAAAGCTGCTCGCCCGGGAGACTTTAGGTCACCAGTGCCTAGAAGTTGCTTCTACTCTTTTGCCTCATCAGCCAGCGCAGTCCCCCTGGGTGCCCACGTGGGCCTCGTCCGGCCCGAATTCACCACAGCCTCTTTGGCTATTGTACATTAGCCCATCAGGTATGGCACATCTTGCTAATTACAGGGATAAGGCAAGGAACCTTCAGTGGGGCATGCCAGACACCATTTGACTTTTAGAACGGCGACTGAGCTCTTCACAGTCATATTTAATTGTGCGGTAAATGGTTCTCACGTTTGAGAAATTATGTTGCATGAAGTCATGTAGCCAGGAGAGCTGGAAATGGAGCCTAGATTGCTCTTAAAAAGCCCCTGTCTCTGCTGTGCTCTCCTGCAACCGCCAATGCTGGGCTTCCTCTCGTCCCTTTGTCTTGCACCTTTAAGGACAGAGGATCATTTGTAGGGAGTCCTGTTCTCACAGGTTGGACTCGGGGAGCGTTACGTGCCTCCCGTGACCATCTACCAGGCAGAGGGCCTGGGGTCAGTGGGGGGCAGGGAAGCTGTGGGAAGACAGGTGCAATAGCAATAATGCCACCTAAAGAGGTAGGAAAATAGAATAAGGAGCTAATTGGGGGCTTAGGAATTTTTAAAAAACAATTCGAAGTAGTTGAAATTGCTCAGCCTGAAAAGGGTCTTCATTAATGTCTTTTATGAATTTCATAGGAAAATCGCCTGCCCACATCCAGGTCACAGAGGCTGGTGACCACTTGCGCCCTCATCCCCGTGAGCACACGGGCAAACCCGACCGCAGATCCGGAGGAGGAGGGGCGAGGTTTTGCAGGTGGGTTCTTAAAGCTCGCTGCAGCTTCTTGGGATGGTGCTGCCCTCGACATTTAATGTCTTGTTCTATAGCCAGTCTTTCATCTTTAGTTACAATTAGTTACCATCTTGCAAAATTCTGGAGGAGGCCTATTAGACACCCTGGCCTCACAGACCTTCTGTGTTTAAGGTTCTGAAATGAAGAGTAACAAACTCTTCAGATACCTAGGAGACTTCTTACAGTTCTGTCTGTAATGATTTCTCTCTGGGGACTGGGACGGAAGAAGGTAATGCAGAGGGTAGCGTGTATAGGTGGACTTTTTTTTATAAGGAATAATCTTTGTAAGGGTCTCGCCTCGGAGAACAAATAATGACTATGTTTAGGTTCAGAGAGTGGTTTCCTATAAAACGTTCCATAGCTAGAGAGTTCTGTATTGGTCAGTGGGACCTGGTTAGAGAAGTGCTTTGATTTCTGTAGTTAAACATTGTTGCCTTAAGTAAAAAAGTTAAGTGGCTGAGCCATAGGAATTATGCCCACAACTCCTCTTACTGGTTGGGAAGGAAAGACATCTAACACACAGTCTGGGATGCGGGGGAGGCGGTCTCCTCCTGAAGTCAGGACCCCTGCTGGTGCTGCGGGAGCTGCACTGCTCTGGGCCTCTGCTGGCTTTTAGACTCAGTCACCCCAGTGATGACCCCTCTGCAAACCCAAGGTCTAGCTGTCCATCCCCAGTGAGAAGAAACACGTCTCGGGACAGGGATGACATGAGGTGAGCAGTTGGTGCCGTTAGCCTCCCTTCTTTTGTCACTAAGGCTTTATACTATCAGAGACTAGAACTTAACCTTACTTTTATCAGCATATATTGTTATACAATTTTTCTCCTTGACAGGCTTTAAAATGTTACATTATTTTGTATTCTTTTTGGTGCCAGGAGATTGAACTTTTCCATACAATTATTGGCCCCTACAGCTCTTCTTCAAGTGGACTGTTGGGTCCCATCCCCCTCCGCAATCTTGCAGGCATGTAGCAGGAGTGGGAGCGGGTGGAGCAGGAGCCCCAGCTGCTGAGGGTAGTGCAGGAAAAGCCCAGCCTTTGTTTGGACTTGAACCTCATCTCAGCTGGGGCAGCCAGTCCTCCCTTCCAGGAGGTGCTTTTTGGATGGTTAATTGTCTCTGCTTTAATTCAGTCTTTGGAACTGTGTCAGAAGGCAGGGAAAAGTAAAGAGATGGAGAAGGTCAAGGTCCTTTTCCTTTCTCATGGACAGAGCCAAACTGCGACTTGTGAGCTCCCTGGGAAGGCTAACAATTCAGTGCTCCTTCAAAGTGATATTCCTGCCTTACTGGAATATTAGCATTGGGCTAGGAGCCCTGGGGGAGGGGCAGAGGAGCCCAGAGAGGGAAAGCGGCTGCCCTGTCACTCCCCTGTGGTCCCAAACTTAGTAAATCTGGCCCAGCTGGCTCCAAGGCACACCCCGCTTGGCCAAACAAGAACAAGAGCCCTGCAAGTAAGTGACTCACCCTCCTTAGAGGCAGCTCAACAACTACTTGCTTCTTACCTTGGGGTGATCTGACCACCGAGGGCCATGTCCTACCCATCCCCACAGGGGAGAGTAGTGAGGATGGCCGCAGCGGCCCCTCCCTGGTGACAGTGCTGTTAGGACCCTGGGCCCTTACTGCCTGACCCTCTCTGACAGAAGCCCTGCAGGCTCCTTCCTCTTGAACCCCCTCTGAAGGAGGTCATCGCTTCTATAAATAACCTTCTATAACCGACCACTTTCACTCAACTTTTAGCCCTTCCTCTATGAATAATCCCAGTGCCTTTCATCTAACTTCCTGCTTGTCTTCCAGCCAGTCTGCCAGCACTCTCCCGATTTCAGGCTTTAACGCCGCCTAGTCCCTTTGCATAGTTCTCTTCCTCTCTTCTCCTCTTTGCTGGACCAGCTCACCCTTCAGGTCCAAACTGGAAGGTGCCCTCCCCTGGGAAGGTTTCCCTAACCCCGAACTGGAACGCTCTTCCTGACTTGCACGTCTCTCCTGAGAGCAGAGACCACACTGTCTTGTTATTCATGTACAAATGGCCGTCTTTCCCACCAAGTGGAAGTCTCATGTCTGGTTTGTTTAATGGATATCTCTGTCTCATAGAACAGGGCTTGGCACTTAAACAATACTTGTTGGAGAAATATTCCGTTTGTTGAATTCAAAGAACCACCTTCTGATTTCAAGATGACAGCTGAGTCCCTGATTTTAAAGAAGTCTGGCCCCTGTTCCCATCCCTTCCATCCTACCTGCAGACCCTGGTGACGTGCCTTGGCCTCCACGGCAGCCCCGCCCTGCCGCCTGCTCGAGGAGCAGGTGTCCTAGAGCGTGGCTATCTTCAAAGGGCTTCATCTGTGTCAGCTGGAAGGGTTTCAGTGCCTTTGTGCAGTCCGGGTGAGCGTTACACTCTCCAGACTCCTCAGGCAGGTTTTGTTTGCTCTGGGATCTCCTCCAAGATATCAGCTGATGGCTTCAAACACTTTTCATGGCCTCAGATTTGCACAGACTCAGACTTTTCCCCCTTCATCTTCCAGTCCTTTCCCAAGATTCCCCCCATTCTCTCGTTCGACTTTTGTACAAATGCTTCTCCATGTGCGACTTTTCCTGCAGAAAACTGGCTTCTTGGCTTATGCTTCGTGCTGAGCTATGTCTTGCAAATGCCAAGGACAAGCTGCAAAGGGCAGACGGCATGTTTCCTGATACTCATTAATTATGGATTCATATTTACCGGGGCTTTTCTCCTACCACAGAAAGGAAGTGGGCGTTTGTGGGGTTTTGGTGCAGATACAATGGAGATAAACTAGGAGTTGCATTAGTTTCCTTAAGGAAGGTGGAATTGGAAATTTTTTAAATTGAATTTATTGGGGTGACACTGTTTAGCAAAATTGTGTTCACCTCCCCAAGTCGAGTCTCTGTCCATCCCCGTTCATCTTCCCATACCCTCCTCCACCTCCCCTCTCCACCACCAGCAATCACTGCACTATCGTCCACATCTGTGAGTTTTTCCT